>JACXIV010000011.1:2757737-2964885 GCA_014737475.1 Bombus confusus
GACCACAGGTATATACGCTTTATTGATTTATCGTTGTAGCGCGTTGCGTGTCACGTAGATGCGTGCACACGTGACATATGTACAGCCTGGCTATAAAGGGGTTGCGGCTAATTCGTAAATTAGTTT
Source organism: Bombus confusus (assembly GCA_014737475.1). Classification (NCBI taxonomy): domain Eukaryota; kingdom Metazoa; phylum Arthropoda; class Insecta; order Hymenoptera; family Apidae; genus Bombus; species Bombus confusus. The sequence goes on from JACXIV010000011.1 coordinate 2,757,864, forward strand.
CGAACGCGCGCTAGGGATAAATGTTACGTGGAAAACATTTCGTTCTTGAAATTATCTTTTATTTGCAACATCGGGGCGTGATTTTGTTGAAAATTTTTGGTTTGCACGCCGCAGCTATCGATAACTAGGGTATAATATCGAACCTAGGCCGAAATAAAAGAAACGAAAGAAATGAAAGGTATATGAAAGATATTTTTAATTTTCAACTATTCGCTTTATACACTGAACTACAGAACTTTCGAAAGTTGCAACTCGAAAGGTATTTTTGATAAAAATGTACACACTGAAATTAGAAAGAGCCGAAGCGTAAAACTCGCATCAGCGGAATCGAAATGAAACAAAATATAACGAAGCTTTCATCCATATGTTTCACGAAATATCATTAAAAAGCGCATCGTCGCAATCTATGAAAAAATACGAATTCGTAATTTTGGCGTTGTAATTTTGACATCCGGTACTTTCGCTCCCAATATCTTCGGTATTACACGAACGTCGATTGACGGATGAACTGGTCGATTTGAATAGGAATCGGTTCCTAAAACACGTTTTCCTCTGTCGAACGGAAATGTTATTCTGAAAGTTGTAAAAGACCGATTGGAAGCAAAGAGAGTTCGGTGCAGGTGTGTCGGTTATGTGAAACGTATGCTGGCTCTTAACTCTTAATCCTTGACCAAAAATAGCCGGATTTCGATCCTCGGTCTCGGTACAGAAGCTCGAAAGTAATTTTTTATTCGAGTTTCTCGCGGTCAGACCGTGGGGATGATCTTTAATCTGTGAAATAGAGAGACCATATTGAATGCACCGGTAGAAATTGTTTTTCGAAATTTGTTCCGATGGATGGGACGCTTTCGATTTACGAGCCACGTTTTTGGCGCTCTTTGATTTGTTTCGAATCGTTGCTAGACAGATAGGCGCGCCAACATTTCTCAATACAGATTCGCGTAAAATATTTCACATAACTCGAACATCTTGTCGTTCCTTGCGATTTCAATTCTGAAAAATATCCTTCAACAGGTTCGCAAGTATTAGGACGTCTCTTGCAACTGGATAACAGTTGCTAATATAATCAGCGGTTTTAGTCATTTTCCAATCGTTCCCGAGGTTTGTCTTATTTTCGGTAAATGTCCCGATACTTGTAAATCGTATTTACGAATACGAATGCAGCTTTCTCTTTCGATAGAAATTACGTAGCGAACCTAATCGATGGAAAGAAAGAGTTAGAAAAATGTGGCGTATAACGGTGGCGCGCAGCAATCGATTAAGTAAAACTGGCGTGCGCTCGGATAAAAGGGGGTGGTAAGTTTCGAACCCGTTTGATCGATTTTGAGAGTGGATTCGTTGGCTCGATGAGGCCGGCAGGCGTTAAATTATAAAGCAGCTGATCGCGAATTGGCACCCCGGCGCGCAAACATTGCGTAAAGCCGCATAATAATTGAAACCGCATAGGGTTCTATGTTGGCTTCGCGCGGCACCGATAAACAAATAAAGCTGTGCATTCATCTTTAATCGCGGTTTCACCAGGGTGTAGCGTAATCAAATTTAATATTTCAAGCCGAACAAACAGAAATCTGGCATTGCAAGCGTTACATCCTACTTTTTATCCTTGCTGTCGCGCGAATTCTATTCCCATTGACCGTACGTCGTGCAAAGCGATCGTTTCCCCGTATCTTTTCTCTCATCCCTTGATTCTCCGCTCTTCTTTCATTTGATTTTTAAACTCGAGAAACATCTACGTTTTTTTTTTTATAATAATACGTATCGTTACGTTTTCATCATCCTTACCGTTTATTTAAATCGATAGAATTCGAAAAAACTCTCGTGATTAAACGATTACACGATTAAACCGTAGCCGTGTATCGGTCCTATTGATAAAACGATGTGTACCTATTTAATAGGAAACACGCTCCTTTCGTCTTAGTTTTTTTTTTTTTTTTTTTTGTTTTATTTGTCCGATGACGATCGTTCCGATCACGTCTCTCGTGAACTTGTGCTCGCTTCGAGATCCTCGTCCTTTCTGCGATCGTGTACCGATGTGCGTATATAATACCGTAGAACAGTTACGTATTATTAGACGCGCAACGTATGCCACAGCCCGTTCCGAAAGTTTTCGTTCCACGTCGCGTGAAACATGGCAGCGAAGCATCAGAACTCTCAGTTTCCCTTCCCTTCGTTTTCCGTCTATTTTTCTCTTTCAATCTCCGACACACTACGATTTTCCCTTCCTACGAGAAACTTTGTATTCGGTAGCTGGTGCTTCGGAAAATTTTCCATCTCTTACACTGCTCACGAATCGAATAGCAGGTAATTTCGAAGCGAAATCAAGCGAACATGCAAGGTGTTCCTTTCTTGGTCACCTACGTGAATATCGAAGAACAGAAACTTTCCGGACGAGCCGCTAGCGACGGCCATATTATATACACACATACACGTATGCTATACATATCTACATTCACGTACATCGATAGTAAGTGGATTGTCGCGATTTTTAATTTACAATCGGATCGTGTGCCGTCGGTCCAAGGAACTCGGAGAAGGAAGAATGCCGCAGGTACACCTCCTCCCCGCCCACTTTTCTTCCATTCTGACGAAGAACGATGACGAGGTGGCTTCGACGAAAAGATCCGATTCCTCGGAGGCGGGATGCGGAGAACCCACGAATCGTGTCGCCATTATCGCGACGAATAATTCGTCCTTGTCGAGCGAAAAAGAAGACATCTCTGACACTTTCCACGCGCTCCTCCCTTCGATGTAATTAGTTTAAAATCACGATGCAGCCGTAGTTCTCGAATGCGTATCGCTGGCTGTCGCGAAGTTCCATCTGTCTTCTTTGGTGTCACGTTGAATCGACAACCAGTCGGAAGTTGTATCCGATCGAGGGAGAGGCAGCAGCTGTTGCTGAAACACACCGATAGTCCACGACATCTCGTAGAGTGTAGAGGATTCATGGCCGTCACTGGCAAAACGGGCTATCGAATTTGTCAACTTTCTCGTGATTTCTTCGCAGAAAATTCTTATCCTCGGAACTGCATGGACGAGGAACTTCTCGGTGCGCCCGTCTCCGAGGCCACATTAGACACGAACCGAGTTTAGAATTTCACCGAGTTTACATTCCAAAGGAGGCGTCTCTCTCTCGAGAGAGACAGAGTTTTTACAGTCGCGTCCGAATTTCCCAAGACTCTTGCGCATAAACACCTTCGTCGCGTCGTTCTCCTAACTTATTCCAGTAAAGATATCTGCTCAAGCGTTCTTGCCCGATCTTTCCATCGACGTTCCACCTCGCAGAGGCGATGTATTCGCCGATCGATTTTCATTCGTGTTACCTGGATCCCGTTCGAGAACGTTCGTCCAGGGACGACGGGATTATTTGAACAGTATCCTGCGGAACGCGCGGCGGAAATCCTTATTGAAGACGGTGTAGATGAAGGGGTTCAGGGCAGAGTTCATGTAGCCGAGCCAGAACGCGATCACGAACGCCTGCGTGGGTATTTCGACGCGAGGGAACAAAGGTTTCGCGATGTAAAGGACGAAGAATGGCAGCCAGCAGGCGATAAAGCTGCCCATGATGAAACCGAGTATCAGAGTGGCTCGTTTCTCCTTCTTTCTCGCCAGTCTCCTCTTCTCTCTCTCCGGGTCCCGCGGTTTCGACGATTTTGACTCAACGCCCGAGTCGTCTTTGCCAGACGTGCGTCCTCCGTCCCCGTGCTCTCTTCTGAGCTTGCCCAGATTTCTACGACCGAAGATGGGTTGGCAGAGACGAAGCTTTAAAGGCTTCACCACGGCACACCTGGATACAACGCCGCTGTCCGACGACGACGGGTCGAACTCCGACACCATGTCGACGTCGATGCCGACGCTAGGCGCTCTGCATCGCGATGGCACGCTCGATTGGCCGTCGCCGTTTACTGACAGCGTTGCCTTCAGGTTGCTCTTCTGCACCGGGACTGGAATCGTCACCTGTCCAACAGATTCGTAGAACGTTTTCTTAGTCATCGTTATTTGAAAAGGGTTATTTCAACGATAGTTTAAACGATAAATGACGTGTGTTTGCAACATCGTCGCTTCTCTATACTTTTCGATTCGTGCAGCTGATCAACGTGGTTTCTAAAAACAGCCGTTACGAATCTAAGCTATCCCAGTGTATAGTTTTGCAATATGTACCTTAGTGGTATAAGAAACTACCGACGATACCAGTCGTTTCGTATTTATGAACAACACGAGAAAATAAAGATTCTGGGAAACGGACACATATATAGGATAGATTGGATCTCGATACTCGAACGACAAAGAAATGTGCTCTCCGATTCGCGGGAATTTATTCGATTCTGTCTGCACTGTGAAAGAATCGTGCGGGGAAATCCAACAACGAATTTCTACATTCGACGATTTACTAGCTTCTCTTTTAAGCGTTGAAGCAGCGTATGAGATCTGGAGAAACGCGTCGCTGTATCGCCAAACGGGGGATGTATTCAGATCCCAGACCACGAAACCGAAGTTATTGGGTAAGTGCATCCGGGATACGAGCGTGGAGACAGATGTCTTCCGCGTCTCGTATCGTTCGAGATCGGAGAATCTGCTACGCATTTAGAAGAAGACGTTCGGAAGAGATGTTTGACGTTCTGCTTCCGAGTGGATGAGGAAAATTCACGAAAAATAAGACACAAGTTCCGGCGGAGGGGGAGTCGAATTTGAATACGTTTGAACAAGCTGATAACCTAGGTTTCTTCGTATTCCAACGTAACAAAGGATAATGTTTGCTCCGAATTCGAGCATGTGCGTTCAAGCACTTGTAGAGTATGAAACACGTGGTGGTATTTCCAGCGTGATAGATGGTCTGACTTGGGACGAATCGTGGGAAAGAATAACATTGTTAAACGTAGCAAATGGTCTGTTGTCTGTGAATTCTTCAACAGGGGGCATATTTTAGGAGAAAGAATATTTTCATCGCAGGTACTTTTCCATACAGTTCCATATAACTAACGTTATCCTTGCTTCATATTTCATGAAGCTTCTTTTTGCAAATTCAATACGTCGAATTCACGAATAGCAAGCTGCGCGTACTTTTCTGTATATTATCGTTCAAAAGTAACCGGACACGCATCCTTGACGACATATTTTAATTATGGAGAAACAGTATGACTCAAAGTATGACAAGAGTAAAATATACAAAGAAAAAAAAAACACCATTTGAAGTAGATCAAGGCGTTAACCTTCAGCGTATCCTTTTCCTCCATGGGAATGCTGCTCCCTCCACCGGGATCCGCTTCAGAGGTACTAACGTCGCTAGCAAAGTCGCACGTGACGATAGGTATTTGCACGGGCTGATTCTCGATAGTCGCGACGTTCTCCATCGCGGTACCAGGCTGTTTTTTCGATTCGTTGGCCGGCGTGCTTTGTGTGAAACTGGTCTGTCTAACATCCGGGGACTCGGGTGGCATCACTGCACGAGGACGCGGCTGCTTCCGGATGCCGCGGCGTGCGCGAGCCTTCGCCGCGAAATAAATGCGTATATACACGAACACCATGATGCACGACGGGATGTAGAAGCTGCCGAGCGCGGAATAAAGGACGTAGCCGATGTCCTCTGAAAGCTGCAACAGAAACGGATGAATATTGAATAGCCACTTTTTTACGGATCGTTCTTTTGCGTTTTTACAATCTAGGGCCAATCTAGGGAATTCATCTCGAGCTACGCTTTATCGTTGAAATTAATGAGCAAAATGGGTCAATTTGCGAAGTTTAGCCAATAATTTTTACAATAGACAAATAATGCTTCATCGTTTAAAGGAGCAAGTGAAATGGGTAGAAAATTTATGAAGTTTCTCCAATAATTCCCTTTTTTATGAAGCAAATTGTATATTATACTGTTAAGCATTATTGTATGATAAAAATAAAATATTGGACGTCGTTGGTTTTATAAACGTTTATAGTAAAGGAATATCGAGAGCAGTAGTAGGCAATTTATGTGGATTTCATTGATTGGAACGAAGCTTTAGTTAATATCCGATTAACCGAACTGAAACTCATTTGTCTATGAAATTCTATTATGCGAACGAAAAATAATAGGTGCCGAAGAAAATTGGTATTTAAAATTTCATGAGCTGCAATTTTGCGAACTTGATGAGGAACACAATCGAGTTTCCTATTTTTTACCGGCAAGCTGTTTTAACATTGAGTAAAAACACTGCATGAAATACTTTGGCGATCTCTGTGAAATATATACCTACGTACATACCTATATACATTTGCATATTTGTTTTAAACTTCAATAGCATAATGATAATAGTCGAATCTCGTAACAGCGCTTATGAATTTCAAAACGTTTCCTATAACACGCGTAACATATTCACGAAAAATACTTAGAAACGTTCGAATATTCTCGCGAGCCTATGTATATCGTCTCCTCGTAAGTAGAGCGAATCGAAACGACGCAACTTTCAATCAGAGAAAGCATTTGTAGTGTTCTGCGATTACGCTCGTTACGAACGATGCGACGGGCAAAGAGAGCGGAATTAATTCCGTTCTCGGCTCAAAGGGAATAAATTTACCGGGCTAACTTTCGCCAGTGAAAAAGTTTCTCGTCCAATTTAACAAAATATGGGATTACGCGCGAGTACGGCTGATTTTTACGAATTTCTTCGCAGTCCTCTCTAAACACAGTAAAGCACTGATTGCTGAATAAACACAGTTTCCATATTCTATGAAAGTTTCGATCCCATTTACGAGGGAACAGAAGGGCAGATTACGTCGTTTCCATATAATAACTTTTACGGTCGCGCGCTCCTACGAACGACACGCATACCAGAACTGGGATACGCCGTTCCACAACACGAGCGACGACGCTTCGCTTAAAAGTGACGCGCACACGGCCCAGAACGTGAAATACGAGCGTGCGTATTACACGCACGTTAGAGTCTAATTCCATTTAACTGACGCTATGGTCTATCCTGAACTCGTTGGAATCAAATAGGACACTGCTCTCGAACAGAAGTCGTTTGATTTCGTGCGAAAAATAGCTTCTTCGTCACTGAAACCGTCCGACGTTCCATTTCCATTTCAATTGCGAAAATAAAGATCACGTTCGTTTACCAATTGTCGCAATAGATCGGATCGTTGGTCTCATGATTTCTTAGGAATTCCTAGTCCATCGCAAGATGACAATATCTGTGTAACGATTGGCTACATACATGTGTTAAGAGAAGCCTGAAAGAACGAACGCTCCCGATACGTACCAAAATCTTTACGATTATCGATACTTTTGATCTGATTGACGGGTTACCAAGGGTAGTGTCTCTCCGTCAAATTCGCAACAGGTCGAGTTCTCTGCTAGCAGGATGATACACGAGTCATTCTCAAAATAGGACGAAGCCAACGTTATTTTGGATCTTTATCAGAGAGATTACGGGCGGAACTACGATGAAACTGCTTGGATCTCGTATCGCATCGGTGTATTCTACTGCACCCTATGGTAACATCTAGTATCGCTTTTCGCCCCTCTTCGTTCCGGTTTAGTGTGATTCCATTTGCTGTTTCCAGCGTAGATATAATGAATACACTTGGGGATATACATACGCGATAGTTAGGCAGCCATGCGAGTTGGGTTTATCGCGCGGTCGTAATTCCTTTTCTATCGTTTGTCACTTGATCGTACACGCGTGACGTTAACGCGTGTTTCGTCTTTCTAAAATTAAATTCGATACGTCGAAACGTCTCTCCTCCAGCCAGCTACCGACCTTAGTTTTAGAGTTACGACGAGCACGTAGCCCACGTCTGAAGTTTCCGCGAAGCGATTAGCGCTTGTAAACTTTAATCTTTCAACGGTAACCGTTTAATCTTCGCTTTTTCGCGAGCGTTGGCCGTTTTCCCTTGCTTCTATAACGGCTTTACATAAGGGCGGCCTCAAAAGTCTGACACCACGGAACGGCGGCTCGGCACGCTTTTTCTCTTCCTTTTTACCACGGCCGGGTCTAAAAAGATAGAAAAGCGACGAAAAGTACGAAGCAGGCACCGTTATCGCGCAAACACGCGGAATAACGAGCTGCTTTAGCGAAAATTCCCCGACGGAAATTCATAACCGTCGATACGCGATCAGTCTCAAGCTGTTTTTGCCACTTCATCTCGCCTTTCCTTTGATTTACGACCGTTCTGTATTGCAAAAATAATCTTCCACCGGGAGAGAAAATTCGCCGGATGATTAGTTAGCGGAACGACGAGGTCGATTCTTCCGCATCCTTGAAACCGCGCGCATTTCTCCGCTTGTTCTCGACTCTGTTCCGGATTATCGGTCACCTGGTCACGCTGCTTCCATTCTTGCCAAGAGAGAAACGGGTTGGAAAGGGAGCAGAGGCAAAGTCTCTCGCGGTGACGTCAAACGTTAGTGGGCCACCGCCACCCCTAACGCCCGCCTCCTTTCCACGGCGAATTTTACGGTTCACGGCTAGAAAATATTTTTTTCTTCTTTCCTCGTTTTCTTTTCGAGCTATGCGTTTACACTCTCGGCTTTCTTAATGAAAAATTCATCTCGCTTTTTATTCCCCTTCCTGCTGGGAATGAGAGGAAGGAACAGAAGCTTTCTCACGCACCCTTCGCAGCGGCCTTTCTCGCGAGGTAACGAGCAACCTGGAGCACGCTCGTCGACAGCGAAAATTCATGAGATCATGAATAACAAGGTCCTTTCCGAGATGCGTCCGCGTTGGTCAACTGTGGGAAATCTTGCGAGTGAAACGGATTGAAATCGCCGCAACTCGTCCACCTGGCCACGTGTTCGTTGCATTAAAAAATTCACGAAACGCGCGGTAAATTAAGGCAATCGAGCTGGTCTATCGAGTTACAAATCCCAGGAAAGATAAATATTCAGTCGATCCGGGGAAATCGGAGTTGGCTGCGGTGAAACGATACCGTTCGTCTGACGGCCACGAATCTTGGCCATTTTAACTGCAATGACGCCATTCGCGTCTGTCGAGCCCGTTTCCACCGGAGAGTTCTATGTTCAACGTTTGCCAACGATTTCAATTATGAATCATTGATAAGCGATGGTCGATCGTGTTATCGGTTCTGTGGAACGGGCACGAGGAAATGGATAGCAGCGGGAAGAAATCGGTGTAACGAGACGGAAGCGGAAAATCGGTGTATTTCGAACGTTCGAAAGTACGTGCGCGTTTCTGATCTTTCTCTTTTGTGCAGCAACCACTTTCATTCGTGTTCATCGAGCTTCGCGTGCCGTATTCCAGCCGTTTCTTCTTTCCGAACGAGTTCCATACTTTGTGATCGACTCCCTTTGCGTTTTCGAATCGATCGTTGCGATCGATTTTGTCGAGTTGTTGCTGTCTTTAAAGTCAATTATCTCGTCCGAAAAACATCACGTGGATTTCAGTAGCGTGTTCTACGGATTAGAAAGGTCGGCCATTATAGGTAGCTTTGCTTTGCGAATCTCGTCGAGTGCAGCGCGCGAGCATACGCTCGTATCTATGAGACTGCCTCGATTAAGTTCAACGGAGCCGAAAATGCCAGTCGCAAGCTGGCTTGGCCCCTGTACCAAAATGCCGGTGGCCACGTTTTGTCCGACCCAATTAAATTTCTTTCTGGCCGGCGGTCTCGTTGCTTCTTTTCATCTAGATTCAGGCAAATCATGCTCTTTTAAGCGCCGCGTCAGCATGAAGCCGAGAAACCGATTATATCTCTCGTACCCTCTAAATAATTTCATTCCGACCCCGACCTCGGCTTGTCTGATACTTTTTCGCGAATATGGTTCGCAGGGAAAAATTACATTTTTTCACGATGTCCTTAACTGAATCGCACGTCGGTGATTAAATGACAAACGCTTGCATCCACGAAAAGCTGTAGTAGGTACTGTGCGAAACTCGAGGCTTTTATCTTTCTGAATAAATGTAACTGTACCTGATGTTCTTTTCAATCCGTTGTCGGTACCGAAGAGGCGTTTTATTCGAGAATTATCGATAATTTATTTAAAAAATGTCCATTACCATAAAATACAGCAATCAATATTCTGTTTGTCAGCCTCTTCTAGTCTCTAGACTACAAGAATTCTCTGGTACCTGTCTAAACGTAGAGATTCGTTTAAAATCTTAGAAATAGAGAACCACGTCAAGATGTTTCCTAACAATACAGTTTGTTAGTTGCTAAGACTTTAGCGCAATAGTGCGTAATAATATCGCAAAGAATTGAGAGTATATTCATCCTTGTGTTCCCCGGTGTTAATCGACTTTAAACGTTCCTCGTGCATTCGATGATGAACGCTCTATTATATTCTAGCAATTCGAGCGTTCTCGGGCAAACCTTGAGAGTTGGAAATAGGGTGAAAGATCTGTAAGAAAGAGGGAATCGATGCCAGGATTATTTCCGTGGAAAAGAGCGAAATCCAAGTTATTGGTTACCGAAATCCACCGGCTCCTCCTGCCCCCTCAGCCCTCCCCCGCTCTCATAGAATGCGGATTCTTTTCAATAAGGACGTGTCACCCTTTTTTACGAATAACTATGTACACTGACGTTTCCCGTTGCTGTGGCTGCGACTCGACGTTTCGCGGCTTTTCGTCGAAGGTGACTCTCAAGGATTAAAAATTCATCATAACGGTTCTCCAGTAGCAGAACGGTAGGTACATTTTAGTACAGTTCTGTTCCTTTGACGCCGCGATTGATACTCTCTTTGTCCGTGCTACCATTGTTGCTTTCGGGGTAGTAGGTCTGCTCGACTTGAAATAGAAACGCGAAGAAATGAATTTCTTTCTTTCTTTCTTATCGAACACCATGGTCGGAAGGAAAGGAAAGGAGGACACTTACAATCGCGGTGGCTGTTATTAGTTATTGGAAAGAGACTGTTAAGCTGCTGCGTTCGGATTAGACAAGTTACTCGAATTAAAGTCGCTTGAGTCGAAGTAACGCGACTCGGAGATACATTTTTTATTTGAGTAATACAGTATAGAAAATTGTACGTTGTATAAATTGCACCGCGCAACGATCGTAGAAAAGTTGAAGTTCATTTGTCAAAAATAGGAATTTTACGACATGTCGTAAACCTGATCCAACTCTGGTAGAAACTTTCGCGCAAGTTCAATTCTCCCAGTTCTGTTCGAACTTCTCCGTTGATCGTGCTAATATTTGACCGTTGTAAATGGAGCGGAAGCACGTGACCGCGAGCAGCAGTCGGTTAAAACAATATTTAACGAGATAACGCGAGCGATAATGTACTATTTTGAACATAGTTGCGAGTGTGAACTGAACGGTGGCGCGTATCTGCCGTAGAAATTACGGTATTAAAATCATCCCCGTTGGCCAGCTGCTTTCCATCACTTTGTATTATCACCTTAATCGATTTCTCTGTGGTTAATGTCTTTCGGAGCAATTGTGGCGGAGTTTCGCCGAAGATTGATCGAGACGAGTACAGTGTTTAATTGAAAATCATACGGCTATTGACGCACGAACGTTGTTCGTTCCACGTGAAAACACTCGCTGTACACTTGCCATTGGATCAGCAGTTGGGAAAATCCCCAAATGGAAAGAAACACGCGGTCTAAAGCGGAATCGATGAGTCTGTCACGAGCAGATGTAAAACGTTTGACATTGAAGTCGCTATGGGGATGAAAGAGATGGTTCGAGGTAGAACACAAGGGCTGCGAAACGCTCGAATCAAATTCGCGCGCAGCCTAGTATGACCTGGATTTTCTGCCTTTTTTTTCCTCTCTCTCGCTTCTCATTTCGCCGCTTCGTATAAAAAGATGTTGCTATTCCAACGCTCTTTTATTTTCCCTATCCTTTCACCCCTTTTTCTGCGCGCTTTTCAAACACGGATTGGTACGTTATGACATGCCAGAATAACATATAACGGCCGTAGACGAAAGTGAGATTGCCGAACGCACCCTTGGAATACGAGGTTTATCTTTCGAACGAAGGGATAACGCGGCCTTGTCGAAAGAATTTATAGGCGAAATACATCGAGTCACGAATTTCCCTCCCTTCCACTTTTCGTATTTGGATTTGATCGTGGAATACCAGGCATGCGACTCGGTCTAGTGCTAACATTTGTTTCTTCCTAAATTACCATTTCCATCTTTTTCTCCTTTTTCTATGGTATTCTTTGGTAAATTTCTGTTCCGAGATATTCGAAACGTCGTGCAAGTTTTATACAAATATCTCGAGTGTTTGCAGTGGCAGCAAGAAGCAGTAGCCATCTTTACCTTTATCTTCCTGTGAAATCTTTTTACATATTTGAAAACTGCGCTCTTGTTCTAGTAATTTTGCGAGTTGCTGTAGTTCGAACAATGAAATTCAACGAACGATTCTTTCAAAGCGACATCATCGTTTCGCGCGAAACTCGCTTAGAGCCTCGTTATCGAAAGCAGAGAGGCGTTAATAATTGCGGGGTCAGAGACACGGGTCCGAGCAATGTAATCTCTTAGCGCGGGCAAGTTGGCGAATTTGCATCTTATTAAAAAATAATTCGCCGCGCCGAAAGACGCTTCCGTCTCCCGCGATTAGAACGCAATTTCAAGCCTAATCGCCTTGCACGCGGTCGAGAGAGAAATGGAAACAAGTCTTTTCACAAGAAGCCGCCGCCGGTGCAACTTTTATTCATTAAGAAAATTACAAAGAATCGGAGAACAAAAGTGTTGAGCGAAACGTTTCGTTAAATTGCCACTTGAGATCGTACAGTCCTCGAAACAACACGAAATCACCACGTTAATTAAACCGCGTGCGTACGAAAATTTTCGCTTTAAACAACTTCGATCGAGATTTTAACCCGTGTTGGATGGCCATTTGCGCGCCCTACGGGGAATATTACTTGGCAAAAACGGTGACGTCGTTGGTTACTCCCTCATAAAGTGTTCGCTGAGAGGTAACGTATGTATGTACGTATTAAATTTCGCACGAGTCACGTATCGTATACCCGCGGAACAATACGGTACGTGCATTAACAAAACCGTAATATTCCGTACAAAAAAGACCAAGCTAAATGTATATAACAAATAAAACTACGCATACTCTTTTCTCCCAATACGCGTCAGTACACATCCATTTATTCCAGATACATTCCCTTAAGCATTGGGATGCCTCCTAATTTTATATAAAATGTAACAATCGAAAGAATTAATCGACCGTGATTTCGCTTTCGTGCGAGATAACGATGCGGAAATTTGTGAGAATTACTTGTACGAATTAGAAGAGGGACGTGGTTAAGAATCACACGCGTCGATCCACACGATACAATTTTCCTACAAAGTTTTCCATCGTAAGAAGGCGGGCTACGAACATCTTACTTCCCCTATGCGTTTTAACGTCTTTTATCGGGCGATAATTTTCAGCTGAGCTTTTCCACGCACTGGCAATTTCGCAGAATTTTCAGGGGAACAATCTCGCGGAATAAATCGTGTGGATTACGTATTATCAAATCCGGGCGAAACACGGGCATGGAGGGCAAATAATTTTCGAAGCAACCCGTTGTCGAGGCGCTGGCTTTAAAAGGGAACATTAGTTCCAGCGCTGGGGAAAGCCAGCTTTGCTCGTTCGTTTTTCACCAGGGGATGCAATTAAATTGTCATCTTCGCTCGCCACGCGTCCGAAACGCGCAACACACGCGCCCCCGTTTTTCCTCTTTCCCTGCTGTTTACGCAAGCGTGTGATCCGGTCTGACCCGAATTAATACTTTTCCTCTCCGTTCCATCCAGCCGGAGAAAAACATCCAATTTCGTTTGCAATCCTGTTAGACGGTAGCATTGTCGGACGTTTTGTGCTGCGTCGGCCCCGTACCAAATTGGTCCGCTTTAAACGCTCTGACGTGCCTCTTATGCGCTCTCCCCACTGTCAGGTACACCGAGCCACTTCGGAAAACGCTGCAGGGACGCTCAGGCGTATACGGTCAATCGTGTAATCAGGATTTTCGCCGATTAAAGTCGCGCTAAGACCGAATCATATTAATACTTTTTCATTTCTGCAGTTTTCTACTCTCTCGTTGTTACTAACTTTATGATACTGTATCTATACAACGTTCCTTTATCGCCATGTTCTGGGATTATACAGGGTACCTCGAGGTTTAATTATCGAACTTTGCGAATATATTCTGTCGTCGCAATTAAACAATAAATACAAGCGTAGATTGTTGTTTAAAGCTTTGTTAAAAAGTCGTGGTAAAAATTATGTAACAGAATTGTGTAGTAAAAGTAATTGAAACCGACTAGCGAATATAGTACCTCGTTACAGTATTCCGGAGTTGGGTTATCAAAAGAGACTTTGGTTAAAATTCTGTGAAATTCGAGCTTGAAGTTGTGGAAAGCGTGCGTCAAGCACGAGAGGGCTGTTAAAGAAGAGAAAGAGAAGGAGATGATAAATTTTGTTCCGCGTTGACTGTAGACTCCAGCGCTAAGATGTAGCACTGCTTTCGCGGAATGTTTGCAAATTGTTCAGTTAACTTTAGCCAGGCTGATATCTGGCGACTTGGGCTAAAATGGCCAGGATTGTTCCGCTTGCACGGACGGTAAGGTTTCCGAGCAGTCGAGATACACGTTAATTCCCAGCATCTCTGGATAATGCAACCTCGAATTCCTGCGGCGGAACGTATTATTAAAATGTTCTCGGGATCGTGGTTATGAAAAAATCTGCCCTTTCTAGAAGCTTTCTTCTGCAAATCTATACATATATACAAGAGTATTAACTGGACGATCGAAGAAACAGCAAGATATTTTTGTTTTATCGTATTGCTCGGAGAAATCTTGTATGGTGCGAGAATTTCTTGATAGCTCTGGCTCCTCCTGGAATTCCATCACGCTCGTTCCATCCATTTCGGACGAGAACTCGTTCGACGAAATTTCATTCCAATTTCACCGGCTCTTCACGCTGTGTAACATCGAAGGAATCCTCTTTCCTAGCGTCACCAATCGCTTTGAATTATTTTCTTGTCGATTTAATTTCAATCGAGCAGACTGCATAAGATTATGCAGAGTTACGTGGAGCGTACTTTTGATCGCATCGGGAATACCAAATACGTTCTCGCGTCTAGAATCGAAGCGTTAGAAAATGTAAAAACGGCGGGTAGGAAAGCGTGGCGTGTAAACGTGCATCGCGTCGAAAATCTCGTACTGCTGAGACACGAAAAAAGATCGAAAAAGGGCGTGGAAACGATACTACAGATACAAATGTATGGTTTTAACGGAACCGGGGAAAATTACCAGCCTATGTTGGCTTGGAAACTTTAGAAATATATAGTATAACAGAAGCGAAGCGGAAGTAAAACTGCGAAACTTTATCTTCGTTCCTCGAACGAACGAAGGTAAATTTCGAAAATTTGTGCCTGCAACGTCGTTACTCGTTAACGTACGAAGCTTATCTGTCTCCTGTATGTCGATATACGAAGCTAGCTTCCGCGCCACTCGTTTCTTTGGCGATAGACTCGTAGTCTGATTTATGACGGACCGTTTCTACCGATGCGTTTCTAATTGTTTGCTACCTGGAAACCAATATCGGCTTTCTAACGTCACACGATATTCTCTGCAATACTTCTTTTACGCGATCTTATTTCTGGAATTACTTTCCCAATACCGATTGATAACGATTGCACGAATTTCTTCGTACGACGCATATGATGCGCTTCGAATTCAAGTGGTAGAAACCAGTACGGGTCAGACGCTACGAAATATTACTACGTTACATTAATTCTGGACGTTAAAAATTTCAGTAGGACAATTTAATTTGTAGCTTCGAATAGGTTATTGCAGTAGTAGCAACCTGTACAGGTCAGACGATATATCTATTTTATACACAGCATAATATACGAATTCCATTAGAATTCTGAACCTCAAATATTCTACTGCTAAGATTTAATTTATAATTCCGACTACATCGCAGCAGTATTAGCCTGTATGACGCTGCATTAGGTACACATACAGAAAATTGTAGTATTAAAATTTCATTTGCAGCTAATTTCGAACAGTTTGCAGTAGTAGCAATCGTGAATGCACAAATCGGACGCTGCAATACGTAACGCTCCTCTGTTGCGATTAATCGCGAACCTAAACAATTGTACTGGTAAAACTTCATTTGCAGAAAGTCAAAGAGACACGAAAGATTCACGGTTCGTTTTTGCCAAGCTAACGGTTGCGTCGGATCGAAAGAGTGCCTCGTTCGAAGGAAGCACCGAAGAGCGTCACGGGGAAAACGACGATGATCCGTAGGTACGTGCCGCGGCACGAACTCGAGCTTTAAAGCTCCTCGCCCGTTTTGCTTGCCCGACAGCCGTTTGAAACTCATGCTGGCACACGATTCGTGCCGGATCTCCACCAGTTATTTAACCCAAACTTCACCATCTGATCTCACCAACCCGAAGGAAAGAGAGGATGACCGAAATTCAAGTTTTTTTTGGACGGTCGAAACCGTGGCGGGCTTTTATCTCGGATTATCCAGCCAGCCAGTTTTTATCTGCGAACATAGCCCGCTTATGTTTCAAGATTGCGTAACATAGCGAGATTTCGTTTATTTTTCGTGCGGGAACTTTGATATCGCGGCTTGGATTTTACGTTCCGACGACACTGCTAGCATTTCGACACGGAAGAGGCATCATTTGCCCGGCGATATACTTTGGAATTACGCGAACAATTTTATCTTGGCACGTTGCAAAGTTATTTAGAGATTGCTATTTTGATTTTCAACCGAAAGAAACCTTCCGGTAATTCAGCTTCTCGGCAAAGTATAGATTTACCGCGAATAAACGCTACGAGTATGGCGAGCAAGAGCTCGTTTGTATTTCGGTTCTCGCTTAAATGCGGGATAAATTTAATTCTTGACGAGTACGCTTTACAGGTCGCAAACAATAGCCACGATCAAAAGGGTATACCGCTTTCCTACATTCCCTTTTTTTTTACATTTTAAACAGCTCCGCGTATCCTTCCGCACTGTCCTTTAAAGGTAATTTCATGGCTTTTGTTCAACGTTACACGCGAGTTACGCGCGAGTTACGCGCGAGCCTCGTGTATTCGCATTACATACTTTGCCTCGCACATATTTTTTCTCTTTCTCTTTCGTTCTCCCAGCGAACACGCGAAATGTATGCGAAACAAGAGAAGTATTCTTTCTCGACTATACACTGTCGTATTTCTAGCACAGATAACTTTTCGTTCTAGGAGTTCGCTGGAAATTGTACGGCCTCGTAAACGTAGAAGAATTACGCGATGTTAAATGCATCGTTGTTTTACGTTGTCCATAGGAGAATTTAGAAACTGGCATTTAACTATGTTTCTCGTTTCATCGTGAGCACGATGTCGACGGCTACGCCTTTTAGAAAACACTTATCCGCCCGCTTTGCTAACTTTTTCCACGAGACTTGCGCCACAAAGAGACACGGGGCCACACGCACAGATACTTTAAGCCTTTCGTTGTTGTTCGTTATTAATTATTTTAGAAGTGCTCGAACTGGTCAATCGACGCCAACCTAGATAGGGTAATCGCGAGCCACATTGAGCTTCAAACGAGTATAATTCGATGTAGATAAAACGGAACGAAGAAAAGGTTACTAGCGAAGTGAATATTTTTTTACGTCACAAAGGAAATATTAAAAATATTACTCTTTGAAACGTCCACGTTCGAGAATTCTTTTGATATTTTCAGGTCTAATAACGTCGATCGTGCCTCTTAACTGATTCTTTCTACGATAGTGGGCAAAGAAATTCCCGTCGTCATAGGTCAGGCACAAATGTTTCACCCTTTACCTTTTTTCATCGGGCGGGAGGGTTCGCTTTTATCTTCCTACAAAAAGTCAGGAATTTATCTCGCGCAAGTAGCGTCGGATCACCAGGCTTTCGTCTTTCTTCAAGGTCTCGGAGCTTTTTTTAAAAAGATTCTCACGATTATCGCTGCCACCATCGCTAGTAACCATGGAGACACGCTTTCAAATGGTTTCTCCTGTTGAAACTTGGCGATTTTTCTTCGAGATCTGCCACGAATACGAACATCTCTACGGACTTTTTCACAGAACAAATATCGACCTACGCGTCCGCCCATGCGAATAGGGTAGAATTCTGTCGCAAAGTGACACTCACGCTGGTACAGGCCGTTACGGGTCGCTAATTTATACGACAAACATTTTCAGCGTGGAAACTAGTGCGTGTAAACACGCTTCTTGGAGAAAGCTAATAGGCGGACGATCGTTGGCCGTTTGTTCTCCCCAGAAACAGCTCTTTCCGCTATATTAAGTAGAGAACGAACATACGACGTCACTTATTGCTTTTAGCTTCTTTAATCCCCGCTGTTTCTTTATTTATTCTTCGACCATCCTACAGATACTGGTTCTCTTTGACTACAGGATTTCAAGCGATGAGTGTTTCTTCTGCACTCTACTCTGTCCTCTTTATTAAAATAACATTTATCATAGCCTCGTCTGGTCTCCAGATGCCATTCAACCCCATTGCCAGTGGCCGCTCTTCAACTTCGAAACCCATGTCTCCGGTATCTTTTTCAGAGGCGCGATTCTTTCATTTTTCTCTTCCCATCGCGTTGCCCTTTCATCCAGTTCCCTTCTTCGTGCCACATTTTTTCCCGTTTTCCACTCTGTCAGCTCACGGACAGCTTAGCTTTTTTCGACCTTGCTCGAAGGCTGGCCGGCAGTCTCTGGTTTTCCACAAATAAAAAATGGAGGACAAACAATAAGGAAGGAATTATGGCGCTACGGCATATCTACGGATTCATCTTCTGCCCGGTTTTGTTTTCCCGTACTGCCACGACCCCGGCTCGGCCATCATCCCGCGTATCCGTTTCCACCCTTATCCGTGGAGAATGCTGCTACGAGCACACCGGAACCTTTTTGATGGATCTCTGGCTCACGCGGCCCGGAAACCGAGTCGTACCGGTGGAATATAAAAGAGAATCTGGATGAATTTTAAAGATGAATTGTTTACCGAACTACCAATCCTCTCTACCTGTTTCTTTTCCTCTTTCTCTCCTTTCTTCTCCGTCTTTCTCTCGGCCAAACGAATCGGTCGGAATCTCGGCATTCAGTCGATTGCCTTTACGTTATGCTGCCGACAGATGAGTCTGCGCTGTGATTTCGTTCGTTTCTCCGGACAATCATTTCTATCGGCTGTAGAACGAGGAAGGCGCACGAGGAGATTGATAGCGTCCAAACGTACTTTTTGGAATTTCTCTCCAATAAGATGGAACATCGGAACGTCGTTTGAGAAATTTCGAAAGAACGTTGGATTACTGTCGTAGCTTCCGACGTTCCTGTCGGCGTCATAAGAGAGTTGGACGTACGTCGTCGGATGCAACGTGTTTGCTTTCGCGTTATTTAACCGCGCGGTGGGAGGAGACTCGCGAACGAAGAGCTTCGTGTAATCTGTTTGGTTCTTTCAACGACAGAGCGGATCATTAGAAAAAGTTTTCACTTCGGTTAACCGGAAAGCTGAACGCCAAGGGACAAAAAATCATTTCCTTCGGACAGATTAATTTGTCATACTGTTCGGCGTTTAGCGCGGTCTCTACGTCGGAACCTCCGAGTTTAATCAATATTTATAAACTATTCAGTCCGCGACGGACCAGCGTTCGCGTGTTCAAATATTTCATGGGCTAGCGGAAAAAAGCGGCGAGGTTATTGGCGTCGAAAGAGCAGCGGCGTTGATTTAAATTTTACAGTCGTGTAGCGGCCATATAGGGAGAAAATAGAGAAAAGAGCAAAAAGATAAAGAGAGAAGCAGCGCGGCGAAAGTGGAAGGAGCGACGAGGACAGAGTAAACGCACGTTCAAAGAAGAGACAATTTTTGTTGCACCTGGAGAAATAAAGACGTCAGGCGCGATGAAACGCGCTGTATTTTTCAATTTTGCGACCTTAATGCAGCCACACTTACGGTTTATTACCGCCCCTACCCTTTCCTCTATCTTCCTCGTGCCGTTTTTCCACCGACCCTTCCTTTTCGAAGAAGGTTTTTATTTCGAGCTGTTCGTTCCATCGTTTGCACGCCGCGTATCGCACGCTCGCCGCATACATCTGCATAGGATCCCGGCGGCGATCTCGTTGCGCATAGAGCGCGGACGTGCGAGAATAAATTTCCACCGAGTGGCGGAATTTCGCGAGCTTTGTCCTTGTTGGAAACACGGCGGATAGAAAAATATTCAAATTGCTTTTGGCGCGGCACGACGAATCACCGATGAGTAACGGTCGTACGCGGTCTTCGATATTCCGATCGTTCTTTCGTCGTCCCGGCCACTATCGATATCAACAGTTAGTCGATTATTAACGAATAGCAAGCGACGACAGGCTACACGATGCAACTTGGCATCCACGTTTCTTCGTTCGAAAGTTGTTTAACGCGTCGATCGTTCAATACCGAATCACGAGTTATGGAAATTGCACTCTCCCTTGGACTCGCTAGAGTAATTCTTATTACCGCCGATTAAAAACTTACGGGCCATCGCGCGTAAAGACAAATATAGTCTGTTCTCGTGAACGGAGCTGTTGAGTTTTCGACTAATCTCGAAGTCAAACGACTCGAACCGAAGTTACTGGTTTACGATTAAACCGAACCGCGTAACTCTGGCTCGCTGGAATTGTGCGAAGTTAGTTGCAACGTGACAACACCGGTAATGTCGCGCCCGTGCGCGTGTGCATCGAAGCGTGTGACACGCAAATTGCTTTAACGTAACAAATGTTACACGAGGGCAATAATTTTTCACTATCCGACAGTTTTACGGCGAAACAAACGACTTTTACTTATGTTCTGTTCGAAGAAGGAAAAGCAAAGTCTCTAACGCGCATAACCAATGCAACAACACGGCGACATTCCAGTTTCTATTACTCTAAAGATACTTCTGTCAGCTCCCATGCCGATCTTGATTATTCGTAATGGTCATTTCCGAGCGAAATTATTTAAGCAAAGCTACCGATTCTTATACCATAACCTTTTCAATTCTAAAGATACTTGTGTCGGCTCCCATGCCGATATTGATTATTCGTAATGGTCATTTCCGAGCAAAATTATTTAAACAAAGCTACCGATTCTTATACCGTAACATCTTCAATTCGATTTCCATTATCGAACAGTACCGCGCCTTCTGCCGAGCGTAGTTTTCAACTTTCCTCGAAATTGAAACCGATGCCAACGAACGTAGTAAATGATTTTTAACGAACGGTTGCAATATACTCGACGTGGTTCAATAAACGGACGGAACGAATTCGAACGAGCGGAATTCTGGTCGAGCGAGCTTAGCGTGTACGAACGAAACATGAATTTCGATCGAACGCTGCGGCCGTACTTTGGCGGCGTCGCGGTGCTCCAGCGTCGCTGGCTTCTGACGCCACCAACGCATTGTGTTCGCCGACGTTCCTGTCGCTGTTGCGCCATCCTTCGCGCTCTCCAGCACGCCTGACGCTGCTCGCTGCGTTATTGACCTCATTACGCGTCGCGATGACGCGGATCCCGTGGCAACGCCACGTTGACCGCTTCCATCCTCCTTGGCAGGACGAGAACATCCAACTCCGTGGAACGGATCGCGAACTCTGTTCTACCGCAAATTAGGCGTGCGGCCGCCACCGAAGGTCTCAACGCCTGGGAAATTAATTTATTGCCGGGCAACGTAGTAAATTGGGATACCTGATTGGCCAACGCGTTTGCCTCGAGCAGTTGATCGATACCCCTCGTAACTTTGTTCGTGGTTGTCGTACGTCAAGTTTTAAGGTTTGCAAGTATCCCGTATATACGTGCTACAAAGGATAAAGCACGGGTTACGCCAGTCAGATGGACGTTTCGCTCAAGTCAAGTAGTTTTCCTCGTAAGTCGTCAAATTCCGTTATAAACAATTTTTAAGCGGTCCATCGTTGAACAGGCAATTCGACACGATATCAATGACGCGATAAGCAGTTAAATATATCGTGAAAGTGTCGTGACGTTGTTGGCAGTTTTTATCGGCTGTCGGTGATTGTAAATTCGCTCGAAGCTCGCTTACGCTAGTATCTCTGTTGTACGTATTGTATAAATACTAAAGCGGTATAACTAATAGGATTGCGAGAGTCGACCGATGTCGGTTACCGATATCTGCTGAACTCAAGTTTGTTATAAATACTGATTGCGAGACAGGGGAATCGAATCGTGACCCTGGGACACGGTGAGCGATCGCAGTGATCGAGTGCTCGATGGACTCAGGTAACGATCCGTGTCCGTCAAACTAACCATAAAGAATTCCATTGAGTTTCGTTGCTATCGAATCGATATACACGGTAGTGCTTTGTCAACTAGGATACGAGACAGGACCCTGTTTGGTGCATGTACGTTTCTATAGGTGTTTTCACCAAGTGTATAGCGATAATCGGACGAGAAAAAAGAATTCCAACTAGATAAAATGGTATTATTGCGTCGTTCGTATCGATTGCGTTTCAGGGAGTTTTCTTTCATTTAGAAAATCCGGCTTGTTTGCGCGGACGGAGGTAAATAACAGAGTGGATAACATGTTTAGAGGTGATATCTGCTGAGAAGTAACGACGTTCCAGGCAGTGAATTAATTAACTAAACGTGTCACGGCAATAAAATGGCGAACAGAACGAGCAGTAACCACTGTCGCCGACATAAACTGCGATAATAACAATAACTTGGCGAAAGTATCGGTTGTTACGTCCAATTACGGAATGTGGCGCACTCGTATCATCATTCTTACTTCTAACGTTTGCTGGTAGCCGATCCGAACGGTCGATTTCGGTTTATATTCGATCTTCGCTTTCGTACAATGCACGAACTCGGCATTGTTTAATGTTTTTATCGATAAATGGCGAAAGATATAATTTTCTCGTTTCAGGTTATTGCGAGTGAATTCGTAAACAAAATAATTTCGAAACGTTTAAAAGCCGTTTCTGTTTGTTGACGCAAATGACGATAACTATCGATATTGGTAAATGGATATTCCGTACAATATTTTTTGTACCGATGCAGATAAGCAACAACCTCGAGCTAACAAATAGCCGTTTCGCAAATGTCACGCTACATCGTGACGCGAGTAAATTTCACATAATGTGTATTACGTACATGAAGGTGTAATAACGTTCGTATCGCAATTCGTTCATTGTTCGCAGAAATAATCACCAGCTAGCGAGATACGCTAGTATATAAATACTATTATTTCGTTCGTTCGAAATCATATTTTATTATTTCCACGATACGAATGCGCTGGCACGCGTATAATTAGACAACGAGTGTTGGTTTCGTGATTAATTATTCGCGAATGAGTTCGGGATAGAGTCGAAAAATTTGTCTTTTATATCCTCTACTCTCGTGATTGAAAGGACTGCGATACGAAACTGATTTCTCACCCTTTGCCTCTCGAAGCCAATCGTAATTGCTCGAAATCGAAATTTACCCGAAGCTCTTCGACGAACTACAACGAAATCATTGTCGGTAAAATAGCTGGCTGAGATATGAATTTCTTGGGAGTTCGAGGTGCCGTAGTCGAATCGAAACGCTCGATTACTTCGACGTGTAGACCGAAATGCCCGCGGAATGATTCTGTCCGATCTTCGGAATCTAATCGTTTGTAAATCGCAACTAGATCCAGCTACTTTCTGTTTCGACTTTCAAGAGCGGAAAGTTTGAATCGACGTCAGTGGCGTGCCCATCGGACAAATATTTTTAAGCGGTACAATTCCTGAAAATCTGTGGTAAGTATAGTTTACGGGTTTGTCGCACAGACGTTAACGTTTTCCCGAGGCAACGTCGTTCGTTGCCACGATCTATTCACATTTTCCGCGTTAATATTTTATTCGATCGTGGTTCTCGCTTTATCTGGTCGACTTGCTCGCGAAATTTCCACGGGATTCGCACGACGCGACGGAAGCGTTATTTGTATATTTTATTCAATCTTTTTAGAAGTATCCGGCGCGTTTATCGTTTGCCAGAATTTCCGTGCCGAGCAGGTAATTCACTTCGGTACGCCCTCTTTCCCTTCTGTGGAAATTGCACGTTTCATTAAATTATTGTACGTATAATTATACAGGAATTACGCTTACACTTCGTACGTGGGAAATTATCAAATTATTCCTTTTGCCGAGCCGTGAGCTGTTAAAAAAGTCATTACTCCATCGCGGTAATGCTCTTGTTATTCCATAAATTACGTTTTATCGGTTTACTTTGGTTAGTCGCGCAAAAAATATCGTGACTCCTAGTTTTTTGTTGGGAATGACAAGTTACATCATTAAAAAATATATCGCTATAAAAAGAACAAATTGTCCTTTATATAGGCCAAATGAAAGTTTATGAGATAGGAGGTATGAAAAATACTATAATTTTAAAATACAGAGTTACACTCCGGAATAGATGACTGGTGCCCTGCTAAAAAATGTTTCGTATAAAAGTTACTAATAGCAATATCAAATGCTTATATTATAATAGCAATAGCTATCAATCTTTGGAAAAGAGTTATTAGGGTAAATAATTTACGAATTGCGTCAAGAGTAGAAAACACGTGCTGCTGTACAATATACCATTTTCGTACTTTATCGAAGCAGAGCGACCGAAACGAACGAAAGGAAAGAGATGAAATTCTCGAATAGGTTTATTAAGCATTGGACAGTCGGGCAACGAATCGAGTTAGAGGGTTTAACTGGTAATAAAGCATAGAGAGCCAGACGTTTAATACCAGCCGCCGTAATGAGCAGTCACAGAGGACCGCACGTATTAGCGCGGGAATTAACGAGCGGAGGCCACCTTCTGCTGATAACTCGAGAACGTCAACTCGTATTTCAGAACGGGGACGGATCGTCGTTTCGAAACTGGATCTCTACGTGTTCGGCTCCCTCGTTATTTTTAAATACCGATTAACGAGGCCCGGATGCTTCTGCCTCATGTTCGCCTACATTTCACCTTTGTTCTTCGTTCTTCTGTCGGTCGGACGTTAGGCGTCGACTTACCGCCGTCGAAGAAGGGATTACGCTCATTATACCGATAATTAGCGGCACGGACCGGAATACCGGTTTCCCATCGATTTTCTATAAAGATACGTCGAAGAATCGACGGACAAACCCTTGTTTAATTCGAGCTCGCGTGGAAAAAGGACAAGCAATAAACAAGTACGTATCTGGAATAAGAGAGATTAAAGTTTCGAATATTCGACCGCGAAACAATCGCCGGAAAACGAATAACCAACCATCTTGGAATTAGGGAAAAGGGGATAAAGACTTTGGTAGTCGAACAAAAAAAAAAAAAAATGATAAGAAGGTATCGTGTAACTAGAGGAGTCAAAATTTTCATATTGAATCGAACAAATGTTTCCTCGACGGAGGAAATTCAGTAAGTACCTGCGTCGAAGCGAAGAAACCACGATTTCCATGGTCGATTGTAAAATAATAATTGACTGAAAAACAGTCAAATGGGAGAGCGATAATTAACTATCTCGAAGCAAGGTAGGCCAAAGTTTTCGAAATCGATCGCTTCGATAATGGAGAAATATTTGATCCCTCGCGATTGTTATCTCGTTTTCAGCTGTTGCGCGTAGCAAATGAAAGTAAAATATCACGTTTCACGCAGGTTGCACGGTTTTATCGCAAAAATTTTCGTCATTTCATAAAATTTAGAGGTATAAAAATACGCCATAATTTCACGAAGTGGATTTATCGTTAATAAGAGCACGGAATAAACGCGGTACATACCGCGGAATATATTACGATTATTACCAATATCGGTAAAAAATGTATAATATAAAAGTTGCTACAATTCATAGTTTATCGGTTTCAAACTTTTGCCCCATTGTATATTCGAGCAGTTTGTTTCATCGAATGGCAGGAATCGTATAAACGATGCAGCGTGGAAAAAAGAGTAGAACGTACAGGGTCGATTGTGCAGGAAGGTCGGTAAAAGGAATAGAGACGGTGGTGGGATGCAAGCGAATCAAACGGCGGAGGCCGCGGAATGCGTAATAATTCGGCGAGAATCCGAGTTACGCGGGCTTGAGGGCGGAAACAATCGAAACGCTCTCGCAGGGTATTCCGATCTTTCGGCTGTGACTTCGGGAAATGGGTCAGTTGATAAATTACGTGGCTCAACTATTTCCCTGTTTCAAGGGCCAGCCTCCGAGCAAAGAGAGAGGAGAGAGAGAGAGAGAGAGAGAGAGAGAGAGAGAAAGAGAGTGTGAGGCATGTCCGAGAGGAACGTCGGCGCACTACAGAATGCGCGTTTTGCTTCGAAATCGCAAACTAGTGTACTGCGACAATAATTATGTACGCACGGTCTATTCAATTATGCCTATTATGTTACTTGGAGCTGCACATAACGCGGTGACTCAACCTGCTGTAATTACGGTCGACCGAAGCCATTCATCAATCTTTCAAACAGTATGAAAATTGACGTAACGCAATTCGTTACAGACCAGCGTACTATAGTTCTGCTATATGACCCACTCAAATGCCAAATTGTTCAAGTCCATAAATTACGAAGCAGAGAAAAGTCACGTGTTGTCGCAAACGTTATTTCTTTCTGTTAGTCGAGGAAGCCGAGTTATCTCGTTATTCGGATTTCCAACCACGCGTAATCGTGACAGTCAAAGTCCCGCAACGGAGCTAATAAAATTTCAAAATGTTTCGCCTAGAACGTGCGATATATTCACGAATGGCTTCAGCAGGCGTTTGAATATTTCCGTGAGCAAACGTACCCGATGCAAACAAAAAGTACATTTGTTCGGTTTTGCTACTGAGAGGCTCGCGTGCTTTCTTGCGATACAAAGATCGATCTAAACGCGTGGCGATAGTTACGAAGCTCCTACCGCTTGATGCGACGAGCATGTTTTCGGTGTATCTAAAGTCGCGACACTGTTGGCGATGTTGCAGAATTTTCCAAGTCAAATCGACGAGGTGTTGTTTTGTCGGAATACCTCGAGCAAAAGTATAAATTCGAATCCATCATCTTGATCGATTGCATAAAGCTTGCATAGAGTAACAGGTACAGCGAGCCGCGCATATTCCACGGCACTCTGGCGTTAGTTGGAACTGATATTGCGTCCACTTCATATTTCTCGATGTAGCACCTGTCGAGTACCACTCGTCCCGATAGTTATGAAATCTGTTAATAGGTAAAAGATCGAATGCTATTGATCGATGGGAATATTCGAAGAGATCGTTTGTCGAAAAATTTTCCCCCGTAGGGAAAAGTCTAAATCGGGCTCCTCAACCCTTACAGAACCTGCGTCATCAATTTCATCGCGATCGACATCAACAGCCCTATACAGGGTGCTGTATATCGTCCAAGTATTGTACAAGGGCAGGAGGTGGTACAGTATGTAAAAATAGACGAAAAATAAAATATTTTCGTACTATGTCAATACCTTCCGCAGGGTATTTTCGATTTTTCCAGCAGAGTGTAATTACAAAGCGCAGAGATCTAATTTAAGAATGAAAACACTAGGGCAAATTACTTTAGCTTGACCAAAATATCCTTTTGTCTCAAACAACTCTACCTCACCCCACTTAGATGATTCCATTCAGCCGCGACACCTTCTACGTAACTTCGATTTTCTCCAAATTACTAAATTTACCCGGATATTCGCCTTTATTCGATATTCGTCCGGCAGGAAGATTAGAGGAAAACTTCTCGGCGAAACAAAGCCGTTGGTCCTGATTGTGCCGGGCGTTCGTCAGTTGCCGCGCTTTGCCGTCTAACGAAAGAAAGCCACACCGGGATTTAGCGGCAGCTTCACGATCGACCTCGTTACTCTCAATAGATTCGTCGCTGTGGCGCATCTCTCCTCGTTACCGCGACCGCTAGCTTGCCGACTCGCGTGCTTCCGTCGCACGGTGAAAAGAGATTCCGGCCGGCGTACGAATCGAAAGCAGCGGCTTCGCTCGAACGTACAAACAAGCCGACAATAGGAACCAATAGCCTCGGGTGCAACGAGATTCAATTACGTGCTCGCGTGCACTCTGCTGTCTGCATGCAAACATGGTCGAACCCAACGAGCCTTCAACTGCAAGATTAAACCTCGCGAGCTAAGGCATAGGCTCGCGAACTCGCCACGGGCTACGTTCCCCGAAACGCTCGCTAGTTGCCACTTCCACCCCTTGTCCGTCTTCCATCCTGTTCCCGATTACTCACACGGCTGCTCCCTTTCGCGTCCTGTTGCTTTCCGCCGCCTGAATTCTCGTACGCCCATTCTCCAGCCAGGCACAAAGCGTAACTGTAAATTGCAGTCCGTGTATGCTCGTCTGATTAGCCCGAAGACCGATTCGAATCGAGCGAAATTGTTTCACGAATTATCGAAGATTTCCTTTTAGTCGAAACGAGATACATTGGCTTTCCTCTCGGGGGTGCAAACACCAGCTTTTCCGTATAATTCCAGAATGGAAAGTTGCATGACTCGCAGGCAGCTATCAAGGGATATACAGTTGGCTTTTTTATGATTCTTTTTTGGGGAGCGTTATCAAGGTGGCCGTTGTTTACTTTTACGGAGCAGCTTCTTTTTATGGGGATCGTAAAATGTCTGGAGCTCGGCGGAGTGACACGGCGAACACGGAGAGCTATGTGTCTCTTGGGCTGGTAAACATGGTTTTTGTAATCCTTCGATAGGAATCATTCAGACGGGTTCCTGTCCGAGTATAAAAAATGTACGTCGAGTTGAGGGTTACCTCGATGGCTCTATTCCCGGGAAAGTACATCGCTGTAAAATAATCCTTCCAGAAAACGTATATAGCCTGTGTCTAAAAAAACTTCACCCCTATAACTTATCGGAAAAGATACTTTCGACGATACTTTGAAAAATACAGCAACCTTTTTATTCGAAAAATCCTACCAACGTCTTGGAAGTTGAAGTACCACTCGACCGAGTCATGGTTAACTTTAAGCGTGCTGAAACTACTTGAGACGAAGTGAGCAAAGCGCATGTGTCATGGCTAACGCTTTCATCTCCTTTCGGGCAGTTTCGCACGGGGAAAAACAAAAGACGGCGGAACGTGCGAGGGAATACCATCTTCCAAAAGAAATTAGTGGAACAAAAGGAAGCATTCTACTTCGAAACGATCCCTAGCAGAGAAAACAACGATCTGGACTCGGCGTAATTGCATTCTTCCCTGGCGACTCGGTGCCGGTAAGTAACTATCCGAGCGCCAAGAAATCTCGATTCGCGGTTTATTCGAGACCTATTTTTACCTCGCCATCGTCGCAGCAATTGGAACGCGTCCGGTCGGCTAATTCGATCTGCGAACATTTGCTTTCATTGCGCCATCACCGCACCAGGTTATAACCAGTAACGTACATCCTAGCTGTAGGAAGCGTACTCGCGTTTACGTTCGCGGATGTAATTTAATTCGTCCAAGAATTCTCTCGTTTCTTCTCTTACGCGTTCTCTTTCTCGTTACGTTCCTGGCTAATGGAGGAACTTTTCTAAAGCAAATCTCCAGGACTCTTCTTGACGTGCTTGTTTCCTCTGCTCGTGCTGCATGTCGTCGGTTTGCTACGAAACTGACACGACTAAGGAAAATTATTTTTCAGCGAATTAGTTTGAATCGGTAGATAAAAGTACAAAGTTTCGATTGGAAAATTATTAACATCGGTCGTTCAGGGATCAACGAACGCAAGTTTTCGTTTCAACCGAGACTTTTCGTAAAGAAACAGATCGTCTTCGAAGCCTTTACTGGATTCGTTTCAAATTGATTTTACGTTAAAGTTTCTGCGCTTGATGCTACGTTCTGTAAACTACCCCCCTAAATGTGAATTATATGGTGAAAAGTGGCTCCAGCTGTCCGATACAGGGAGAAATAGGTGTTCGCGAAGTATCGAGGTTAAAAAAGAACTGTTCTGCTTGCCTCGTTTTATCTCTCATGTATGTTATATTCGAGGATGCGTTGCCCGATATCTGCCGACGAAATATCTTTAAAGGCGCTTCCGGGCACCTTAGTTCTACCACGAAAATCCGGATACGTTCAATGCTCTGTAATCCTTCGGTAAATACGCGCCTTTGTGGAAAACAGGAAACATGTGAATACGGGTAAAGCCGATTTAATCTTCAACTTCTCTTCAGACCCGACGGAGTAGTCTCAGAAACGAAACTCGGAGTTCGTTGCGGAGGTAGTAACTCTAGCTACGTTAAGTAGCGAGGCACACGATCTACTTCGTGACCATGAATCCAGTTCACGTTCTTCGTCGTGACTTTCCACACAGTCGAGGAAAATATACGCCTTCCTAACTTGCCCCCTCTCTATCTTTAGTTTTGCATTGTTAACAAGTCCTCGTGAATTATGAAATTGAAACAAGGAAATATCAGAGAGTTTGTTACGACGCTTGTACACGAGCAACTAATTGGCATTCCAATCCAGGGATTCGACGACTGAAAGTAGTTTAGCTACTTTCCATCCAGTTTTACGACGAACATCACGCTATTGCCTAGCCACCGTGTGCTAAGAAACGGTGTACTTTGTAAATGCAATGCTTCGCAGAAGGGCACGTACATTGCGTACGTTCGCTGCGGTTGTAACGTCCGGATCATAAACCCAGTTAACGGTTTGCAGCGCAACGTTGACGGAACCGACGCAATCGATAAAACAACTTCATTCCCGCATAAAAAACCACTGCGGTGCTTTACGACGCTGCGTAACAATCCTTACTCCTAACTTCCACGCTCCGTGATTATTCGTCTAGAAGTAACTCCGTTTTCCAGTTGGTATTCTATAGTAATTCTTGCATAGTAATTTAGCAACTAATCGACGATTGTTTGTCGTATACGATTTTTCCACGAACGTACCTCGACTTTGACTTTTCGAATAGTTTCGCCGTGTATTCTGGATCGTTACCTTGCTCTCGTTTTATACGAGACCCGAAAGTGTCTTAGTACTCAGGAATCTAATATTTGTATCGAGCAATGAATCGAATAGCCAAAAACAATTGGCCACGATATGATGTTTTTGCTATAATTCGATGGTCGAAGGCTGTCCATAAAATTTATGAGGAATTCCTCTTCAAAGGGCAAAACGAAAGTAAAATTTGTTGGGAGAAGGTCGCGTCTTCGATTTAAGGGACGAGAGCTCAGGGCTATTAAAATGGATTTAGCCGCGTTCCGCAAGCGGTTCCAAGTATCCACCGGATCCGGTGTTACGTGTGCACTTTTGCGTCGAGAGACGTTTCAGTTAATGACAGTGCATTTCTGTCGAGTTTAATGCGAGCTCGGTGTGCGATTTCAGGAAAATCCGGCGCGATACGTTTTCTTCTGCAGCGCCACGCGTCTCTTAGATACCCCCAGTGATTTTCCACGATTCCGTGTGTACGCTCTTTCCATCCCCCGCTTATCGTGCTCGATCTCCCTTCCTTTTCTTCCTTTCCCTTTCAAGAAGAAATTGTGTCTCGCGTTTTCTCGGTATTCGCAAAGCACTTATCCAAATGCACGTTCCACCCGTCGAACTCGCGAATACCGAGGCACCGAATAAGGCCGATTCGCTTCTTTGGCGCGAATGCCGTCATCGTAAAACTAGGTTGCGGATGTACCGTATAAGTGGCTGCTCGTCCCAACGTTTTCCCAGCGTGGGGATCCAAGCTTTTGCTTTTTACCGAGTTCACCGGTCCATTTTCTCCTTCCGGAATACCGGCGAATACCATCGAAAAACTGAGAATTCAATGGCGAAACAGTGCAGACGCAATGGTTCCCTTCGCTCAATGAACCGCGCGATTCTTGTCGTTGTTTTCGACCCACGGCGAGAAATTATCACCGGTCGGAGGCGACGAATAACGAACTGTAAAGAATGGGGAACGCGGTTCCGTTCCGCGCAACTCGTTCCAGCAATATCGAGCAATGGGACGTTTGGTTGGCCTGTCGCTATTTTCGATAATGACTGCGAACTTCAGCCAAATATGCAAATCGTCTGTCACCCGTGATATATATATATAGAGTAGAATTTTCCGATTCTTCCTATCTCCGTTGTTGCGTAATGTTCTTTAAGCGCTGCTTATTTGTAACATCTATAATACAACTGTCTTCGTTACGGTCCAACCGGCAAGATACGATGCAGGAATTTTCTTCCATCGAGTTTACAGTAGTCGGGCTACGCTCCAATCTTCTAAGCATCGTCTAAATTCCCTTTGAACTTCGTTCTCGTATTTTTATATGTTGGCCGCGGTGCACGCTACGATTCGTGCTTACAAAGCTATACATTGCGTCTCTCTGGACGTTCTTTCGACAGAATCTTTGGCTCGTTCGAACGCACTGGACCGCGCAATGAGCACGGAAATTCGGGATACCGAAATAAACCTCTGCGAAATGACTATGAACAAGAGTATGCGTATACGTACAATGTAGAATAGGATGAGCCAACCAAGCGATAGAGTCGCGAACAATTCGTAAGTGATGATCGAGCGAATATTTAGACTAGGATAAAGATATCAAGTAAAGAACGATTCGTACAATTCACATGAATGCGTGCTCTGTCACGTTGGCTGCACGTGATAAGAACGTGTACTGTGCGAGTGGTTTTGCAGCAAGGAAAACGAAAATCCACCTATTTGAAATTGATCTTTCTTTATTAACTTTTAACACCGATTCTACGAATTTCTGCTTGAGAAATGGCCCGCTAATCGGTTAAATTACGCACACAATAAAGATTAATCGACGCGTTAGTTACTATAGTGGATTGTAACAAAACGTCCATCATAAATTTTTGATAGTACGATATATTTTTATCGCGAGCAATAAATATTTGACGTATCTTTTTCATCAAACGCGACAGTTATACATTCATTTACCCTGTAACTTGAAGTAAAATCTAAATTTGGTAACGAAGATATTCGATAACAATTGATCGACCGTTTATACATAGCCAAAGTGGAAGTTCCTGAAACAGCTGCCCTTGCTTCCATTGTTAGATCGATATTCTTAATGTCAGTGACGATTTAAAGCATCATAAATTGAATTGCGCCAACTGCTAAATTACCTAAAGTACACCACGTTCTAATAACGCATGCTAATTCTAATAAAGCTTTGATATGGCCATAAATGGTATTTTCTTATTGCCGTTTCTACACGAATGAGTCTCAATTTTACGAGACAGCCGCAACAATATCTTAATTTATTTATTCTCGCGTCGTCGTTTATTCGAATCCTCGGATCCTGCGTGCTTTTTGCGTGAAACGTAAGCCGTTTGTTGGCCGTGTGCCTATTTTCATTGATGGTATTCGAAAGCGTATACGCGTGTCGGGAAATATTAGTTTCGTGAAATGCGATTCAATTTTGAACGGAACTGGCGTGGAAACGGCGGGAAAGCCATCGTGAATTTGGAATCTGTCGGGTAGCTGGTAGTTGGTGATCCATTTGCGTCGTTCCAGGGGAATCGGCGCGTCGTGGTCGGACACGTTTTCGACACAGAAGCCGAGGGGAGCCGTTTCGCGGCATACCGGCACCGTCACGGCGAACAAATGGAAAGCGTTTCCGTCGATTTAGGTCGGGCTGCCATGCCGACGTGAATAGCTTCGGCCACCGACAAACACGCTTTATCCGGGGCCACGATTAAAGAAGCGGCTTTGTTCGAATGAATAGAAAGAGCGGCAAACGCGAGTTTCTTGCAGAAAAATGTTCCTGCATCTCGAACTGTTCTCAGAGACCTCGAAGCTCCGATTCAAATTTTCGGCCAGATCGAAACGCCTTTCTTTCTCGGTTCTCTCGCGACGTATATAAAAACCTTCTCCTTTTTAATCCTATGCAACCGGAATCACGCACGTTACTGACCACAAGCAGTTGAATTTCTGATGCAATTTCCATCGAAGGGTCGATTTCTTTGTTATATCGTATTTTCTATGTAGGAATTACACCGGAACGCTATACTTCTACAACCGTGGAAGAACGTTTGTCATCGAATGTTGTTTTATCGTACGCAAATTAACGATATCTTGAAGCTTTTTCCCGGTTTTGAAGACACAAAAAGTACTTTCGTCTTTCTTATGTAAATGTATATAGGTTAATAGCGGATTGGTATCGTTTGAATTCAAATTTCTGTAGAACACGAGAGCTTCGATCGAAGCGAATCTCATATAGAAGAGAAGATTTTCTTCAAGCAAATTGCAACTTCCGGTAAACTTTCTTTTAAATAAAATCATCAAGGATATTCTTCGATCCTTAACCAAAGGAGTAAACAACCTAATGTAATTGAGTGCGTTTAAATAGAAGTAGGTAAGTCGATCATCGTTATTAGACTGGAAAATCCTATTTCACTCGGCAACTTCCTCAATTTCAATGGAAACAGCTTTTTCTTCGGCGCTCCGTGCCTCTTGCGGAATGAAACGAAGAACGAGAAGTCTCGCGGCGTTTCTTTTTCACCGGCAAACAAGTTTCAGCCACGAGCTTCAGAGACACGTCCAACTTCCTTCCATCAGCAAGAATAAAAACGCTTTTACCAATGAAAGAGCGTTTCCTTAAAAAAGAAAACAGCGGTTTCACGATGATACAGGAGACGCTCGAGTCGTTGATTACGCGAAAGAAAAAGTCGTTGCGTTTCGACACGACTGAGGATTATTCGCTAGTTAACCGAGTCTGTCCGGCCGAGTCGTAAAATTTGCCTGCGTCTCAGAGGCGTGGATCTGTGGCGACGATGAGAATGGAGGATCGAGGAGAAAATAAAGTAGCTCGAGAATACCGTAACTCGTGGGCCGGTGCAACGCGCAGAGGTAAGGGCCGAAGCTTCGAAAGTATCGAAATTGGACGAAAGAAGTTATTTTTCCGAGACGCTATCTGGAAGTCACTCTGACGAGTTTTAAGGAACCGATGCTCCGCTGAAAGTTCCACGATTTAGCCAGTTCTAGGTGAATTTGGAGGCCGGAGAGAACTGTCATTTGGTTTAACTGTCGGAACTTTAACGATACTTTTAATTACTTTCGCTCGTTTCTACAGGAACTTGGTGTTTCTTTGTGCGCTCCTTCAAGATAACCACGTTATTAACGTATCGTAAAAGTAAGAGTATCATTTTTCCTTTTTCATCTTCTGTTTCTTCGTTTCTCTTTCTCTCGTCGCTACTCTTCATTCATATCGTTCCGCTTGAAACGAAAGGTGAAAAAGGAGTGGCCCGCGCTGCCGGTTGACCTTCCTCGAATAGTACCTATTAACCCGAAAGTTCCCGCGGGACGCGTTATTTAAACTCTGTTCTCGTTCAAAAATCTTAATTTAGAAGTATCGCGGGCGCTATTCAATTTGCATGTCGTTGTAAATGAAATCGTTGCTTGCGCACAGCGTGGGTGCACGCGCGCAATGGCGCGCTGGCTGAATTTATTCCCAGTTGTTCCTAGCCAAATCTGGCGAAATTAAACGGATTGGTTGGCACGATCACAGACACGTTCATTCGCGCGTTGATCAAAATAATATAATCGGCGTGGTCTCGCCGCGAAGAGCACAGTAATTCCGTCGGAATTCCGATTAAAAATTTGCTTGTCTGTTCTCTCGCCGAGAATCTTCGTTCGCCGGTTTGTCTTGTATCTGGAATGTCGATCTCCCAAGCTGATGGCGAGCTTCCTGCTCATCGGCCATATTCCAGCCAGTACAGTAGAAAAATCACGGTTCTTCTTCTTTTTCTCCTTGTATCGTGTCAATTCCCTGACATCCCCTCTGTCCTTCCTTTATTCATTTTTATACCTTTGAAGATCTCCTATGGAAGTGCTCGACGTGTAATTACTCGCCGGTTTCGGCCTACCCGCCTGATGCCGTAGATTGTATAAAGCGCGAGATGTTCCATTCAGGAGAAAAATCAGCTCGCGACTTGCTCGAAACTTTATCCTCCCCCATGCTCCGCCCTTCGCTACGGCTCTTTTATTCTCCGGACGCGTTCCTTCCATCCGCCATCGTCTTTTCCTCTTATTGCATCTCTCACGATACGACGAATTCCCCACAAAATCTGCTCCCCGGTGATTCATTAATTTTCCTTCCTTTTGTTTCCTCGCGTTCCCCATGTACAATGTGCTTCCTCTGGAACGATCATTATGACCCGGTATTTACAGAATAGATTTTCAAACGGGGAAAAATGTAGAAAAGATACGATACACTCGAGCCACCGTGTCGTTCCATTTAATCAACCTTTTCTCTTACGAAGTATCCGCCATAAAGAATCTCTTCCTGTTAATTGACTCAATTTCGTCAAGCTTAATGGCCCTCCGTCCCGTCGATACCAGCCCCTGGTTTAAGTGCGCGCAAGCACAGCCCTTTCCTTCTCGCTACAAATCATTCTCCTTCTACCTCTTGCTCACCTGAGGTCGGTTGACGTCGAAAAAGAAGCGACTCCGGTTAGACGCTTAACAATGGCTTCTCGGCGTGAAAAGAAATTAAACATCTTGAAAGCCGGCCGAGGCTGCAACGATAAAAGGGCAGGCGATCTTGTCCGCGTAATAAATGAAAGCCACCGACACGATAAGGCGGAAAATATCGCGCGGAAATACACGGCGAGCGGACACGGTTCGCTGACTTAGCTTTGCCACGCTTAGCGTGTGTATAGTTTATCGAAGGCGGCGCGCGAGGAACGTCGCTTGGAAAGATTCGCGAAGAAACAGCGCGCTCGTGCAAACGGAATGGGAGTCCGAGAGGGGAGAAATGAAAAAAAAAAAAATCGTTGGGAAGAGGAGAAAAGCGGCGAGAAAGGCGAGTCGAGCGATCGCGGTGTCGAGATAAGAACCGTGTGTTGCGCGGTGGCAGGGAACTGGAAGAAAAGAGGTTGCGGTCGAGGAATCGATTCACCCAGCGGCCACTCGAGAACGATTTTGCCCCCAGAATCCTTAACCATGTTAAATGGTAATGCAAGCAATAATTCCGCCATGAATAACGGAACACTCGAACGCGAAGTTTTAAATCGTGACCGGAAAAATTCCCGGATATCTGCCTTCCCAGCCTGAGTCTTCTTTCCCTTCGTGTCGTCCGTTTCGCTCGCGATGAACGTGCCACGATTCCTCTTTTCACTTCCCCCTCTTCCACGACACGAAACGATTCATCCTCGAGCAGGAGAATTTCTTCGCCTTGTCTCCTATATCTTCCACTATCTTCTTCTCTCTGCGAGCTGTTTATTAATGTCGAGGAATCGATGCGACCGTGCTGGATTCTCCATGCGACTGCCATTCAATCGGGTCGAAAACGAAGCGAGGATGAAGCCGCTTTCAGTACATCTTGTTGTTATTCTCTCGCTTTTTATGCCGTTGATTTTATGGTGTTCCCTTATCGCCGGTATTCATTCTGCTCTTCTTATGCCACTCTTTCCTTGCAGTTTCTTTTTCATCGCTTTCAACTTTGTTGTCTTTTCACTGGTCGAGTTCGTTCTTCGATGTCTGTCGATCGCTTCTTTATCGCTGGAATTCTTCCCTCTCGCGCTGCCTTCTATTCATACGCTTGCGTTTTGATATGCTCGTATCGCTGAAATTCGTCTCTTTATTCTCGCATTGATTCTCCTATCGCCGCAATTTCTTAACGTTTCTCTTCTTTATTGAGCTTTTTATTACTGCTGCCATTTTTTATTACCGAGCGATCCTTTTCGACTTTCGCATTCGTCGTATCGAGATTGGTACTCTTCTCTTTTTATTACCGAAACTTTCTTTCTGTTCGGTATCCTTTGGTCCCGTTGGAATATTTACTCATTTAACGCTTTAATTTTGGAAGCTTCTTGTTCTAAGCGTCGTTGTACGTCGTTCTGTAACTCATTTCAAGAAAAGACGAAGACACTTGCACGTTGCGGTTACTTTTAACTCACAACCGACCGTTCATTTTCTCCAGCGACGATTTATTTCAGGTAAATTGAATTACCATGGCGCACGCCAATTATAATTCACTCTCTTCCTTTTTCTCATATCCTGTCTGCGTCGCTTCGCGCTCTTGTTCGCCAGGTACGATGAAAAAGCTCGTCTGGATCAGTTTAGCGTGATAGGCTGATAACGAAACGCGAGTGACGCGGATAAAACCAGTGTTGTATTAATCACGCCGATGTTATTTCCACCGGTTATCGGTTGTTTTGCACGATTCGCGGATTCCCTGTACGATTTTTCCAGCTATCCATGACGCATAAAAATGTTCGACGGTTCGCAACGAATCGAAACAGCGAATCGAAACGTGGGCTACGATTACACGAACGACACACGACGATCGTATTCGCGTTTCCAACCATATGTGTTTTGTAATAAGAACATGGAATGGCGGCGATCTGGCGAACTTAAATGACGCGAACGTGGACGGGGGAAAAATACGAAACACGATGCAACTTCAAAACTTCACGGTACATTTTTCTCTATTTAACCCCCGAGAAAATTGCCGTGGTCTCACACCTACGCTTCAACGACGGCACAAATACTTAATGGAGTGTGAGAACTTTTACCCATGCCGCTCCGTGTGCACGCTGCGCCGCCTTTCTAATTTCTGTCGTCATTACGACCTCGCAACTTTTTTTTTACACCTTATGAGAGAATGCACGCTGCGATCTTAAGTACTTTGGCGAAACGATGCGTCGAACCGGAGGAAGAAACGGTCTCGTTCGAGTTTTCCCAAGGAAACTGCTGCTGCGTGGTACAGCTTCCTTGCGAATGTTTATGGGAACACGGGCGAAACATTTTTATATATTGCTTTCTGCATCGTTTCGTCGAAACGATAGGTCGGCTTTTACGCAGCGAAATTTTAGTAAACGGGATAGAGAATTCCTTTTTGAATCGTTTGGCGCGGTTAATCGGCCGATAAATTTCGTTATCGTGACGCTTCTCTACGTTGCCGTGAATCAAGCCGGCACGGCCCGTGGCAACGATTGATATTCATGACAGCCATCGTGTATCGTGAACTCTGTTCTTATAAATTTCCCGGGCAAGATGAATTATTCGTGTACACGTAGCGAGCGTGACGCATGCGTGTTCGCGGTCGCAGCGTTCCCATTGTGATTATTGCCCTTCCGGGCGAATTGTTATCGCGGAAGGACGAATGCAAATGAAGAAACTGCGCAGCGGGGTAGTTGCGAGTTGAACTGCGGAAAATTTTCATACATCTGCATAGGATAAATATTAAAGAAAGAGGTGAAAGGGGAGGGCAAGTGAGATGTAGCCTGCCACCAGTGCCATCTGCCACTGTACACTCCATCACCTTCTAACCTTTCTATTTCCTCCGCTTGCAACACCAATGACGTATCGAAAGCGGAATATTTATCGATATATGCAGTCTGCTAAAAAAAGAAAACGTTTATCCAATTTTTGTTTTTTTTTTTAATAGCGTATAATCTCGTCCGCAGACATGCAGACATATGCAGGTTTGGTACGGAACGCGATAATTGACCTAGATTGGTAGAGAATCGATCGATCGCTTGGAATTATGTATTCAAATAAGATTCAACATCTTTTACACGACTGCTAAAAATTTGAGTGCGATTCGTAATATCGTATGTACGTTACAAAGAAAGGCAAATTTCTTTCTCCTCTCTACCTTCGAAATTTTTCGGCTAAGCTTCTGTTAGAGTAAAGTCTGCGAAACAGGTTCGCGGAAAAGCACCCTGTCAATTATCGTGGCGAACGTGGATAAACACGGAACACGTGCCGCTATTGCGTTCTTCGCACTTGGCGCACGTCACTCTCTTCATTACGCGGCCATTAACTTTACATGAAAAGCTCTCTATGGCTTTTAGCCGTCTTCAACCACGTTTCGCCATTGCGAAAATGTACGAATTTTGATTATAACGGGAATACTCGCGATTCAACGATAGAATGGCAGCATCGTCGTGGTAGCTTTCGCGGTCGTGCGAGCTGGCACCGAACAGCAAGCACGTTCATTAGTTCTTCAA
The DNA here is from genome assembly GCA_014737475.1 of Bombus confusus. Classification (NCBI taxonomy): domain Eukaryota; kingdom Metazoa; phylum Arthropoda; class Insecta; order Hymenoptera; family Apidae; genus Bombus; species Bombus confusus. Next base: position 2,797,564 of record JACXIV010000011.1, read on the forward strand.
TTACTCTAATTGATCGAGTTTAATATCAAAAGAGGAACAAAGGAAGGATGCATCTGCGCGATAGCGAATAAAACGGGACGGCGTTAGAGTGTTGAAACATGAAAGGTATGTGACGTGTGTACGAAAAGTTCCTCCACCGGCTAATGAATATTAACTGATATCATTTGCATACCTAATGAGAAGGATGGAAACGAATGCGTGGATGCGAGATACGTAGCAAAGTTTCTAACAGGAGAAACGTTAAAAACGACGTATCGTACAAGTGGCGTCTTAATAATTATCGTTTATCGTTGATGAAATGAAATTAATAAAGAGGACTGGAAGCTTCAGAGACGCGTCTACCTAAATAAGATTTATGCCCGTCGTCAAATATCCTCCTCGAATCAGTAAATTCTATTTGAAATATATATTTAATTAACTAATAAAATAGTTGGAGAAATAACGAAATGCAAATGTTTAAGCAGAATACCTTATATCGTCCTGCACAAAGGAAAGGAACTTAACGCTTGTAGTTCAGACGAAGCTATAGAGAAATTCTACCGTGCGAAGTACACTTCAGAAAAGCGACTAAAAGACAAGTTTCCTTCTCGCAGGAGAAGCGGCGAAGGAACAATCCATCGCAAAAAAAAAAAGAAGAAGGAAAAAAAATAGAGGAAAAGAAGAAAGCCCTCTCGGCCCCTGTAAATCAGCTTTACCTCTGGGCGTTGGGCTTTTCTTCAACCTCCACACTCGTCTCTTTCTTCCTCCATTCACTCTCTTGCTTCCTCTTTCCCGCAGAGAAGCGATCAAATTAAGTTCTCGATCGATTCACGTTTCTCTTCTTACCCTTTGGCTTTTCCATCCTCTCTCTCTCTCTCTCTCTCTCTCTCTCTCTCTCTCTCTCTCTCTCTCTGTCTCCCTACCTGTCTCACTCTTGCATCAACCGTGCGTGCGTGTTCTTCTCTCTCTATTTTCCAGCGTATTTCTCTCGTTCTCGTTAGGGTCGTGTCTCGTGGCTTCGGCCCATACCTCCTTCCTCAGTTTCCGATTACCGTTAAAGTGCAATTCATCCCCCGATTGATCGACTGGTTGCACCGTAATCCGTTTCCATTTTCCTCTTTATCCTTCTTCCCTTGTTCGCGGCCACCCTCCCCGCAAGCCAAACGGAACGACGCTTCTCCTCGCGAAGGGGTGTAAGGTTAATAACCGCGATATACTCTGCGACCTTAACGCGAAGGGTGAGTGTACAACTCGGTGTCTTCTAGTCAAAGTCGATAGTTCTTGTCGAAGAATTCAGGACTTCAACTGCGGATATTTGTCCATATTTCTGCGAATATATGTCATTTTGTACGCTGTATTTTCGTACCTTGCAATTTCTTCTTTCAAATAAATGCATAAAAATCTACGATCCAATAAGCACGCGCTATTTTATAAGCCCTTGGAGATATTTCCCACGAAGCTTTGGATAATTTTAACAGCAATACGATTCAAATATTTTTGCGTATTGTCATATCGCGCGCAGCATTCTGTGCACGTCACACGTATATCTTCGTGTCTGCAACTTTTTCATAAATGTATAAAAATCTGCAATCCGATACACATTTACTGTTTTACAAACCCTCGGAGACATTTCCCACAAAATTTGGATAATTTTTATGGCAATACGGTACAGGTAACGATACAATTTTAAAATTGGATGTTGCAAATTTTGATTACTTTTAAAGTAATTAATTTCCAATGTCCTGTCGTTTATTCTTCGCACGTTAAAATCAATTAGCACAAAAATCTCAATTATTTCAGCTACTCGAGCGGTTCTGAGCAATTAAATTTAGATCATAGATCAGCGTGAGACGGTGCGCGTACGATAGAGTAACTTTGTTCCCTCCAAGTTTCCGTTTCAACCGAACTCCCGTGAGTTTTACTTTCAATTTCCTTCGGATAATTCCTGCGAAATAATTGATCGTTTTGCAATCAAGCTGCGCGACTACGATATTTCATCGAGGAAAGGAAGTTTCATTTTCTGTTTCTCGATATCGGTTTCCAGTTGTACGACGTCATTGTTGCACGAGCGTAGAAAAACCATGTCGCTATCGTTCCGGGGAACGAAATCGTTTTTCTTGGTGGAATCCAGTTTTTGTTTCGTAAAGAAAGAAGCCTGCGACGTTGTTCGAGAATATGTAGATTTGAGAGGACGCTCGAATTTCCGACAACGTCGCCCCGATCGCGTTTTATTCGCAAAAAGAGATGCACCCGTGTCCCGTCGAATAATCCATGGAAACATATTTTCCCGAAGCATATCGTGCAGCTGTGACACGCGGTTTGGCTACGGCTTTCGTACGACACCTTCAACGATGTTTCGTGATATATTGTTCGAACCGACTAACTCGTCGGAATTAAACGTGAATTTTCGTGAAATCGCAACGCACACCGGCTCACGTAAGTATTTTCTACGAAACCTTTTTACCAACTAACGAAACCAGAGTGTCGTGGTTATAACGGTAAAGTTTCAAATCAATCTAGAAACGTACATAGAAATTAGAATAGTAAATGGGTACCTGTTTAATAAAAAAATTAGTATAAAACACGAACAGCCGTCTTAGAAATGAATCATTGTCTACGTAAATGTACCATCGAGAGTTAACGATATGCAGAAGCAGAAACTGGGAAAGCCGTATATTTGTCAGGACGAAATTGGGCCATTAGTAATTTTCCATCATCGAGAACTTTGTTCTGTCCTCGATATCTCGATCATTAAGACATTCGTGAGATTCTCCTCGAAACTTCGACACATTTTCGTCCACCAACTCATTACGTATTCATTAATCATCGCGAGTTCCTTCTGATTAGGCTTCAACGTTACAGCAAGCATATGTTTTCGAGGTAGGATTCAAGAGCGCGTTAACTCTGCAGAATCGGTCGTCCGGTTAGGAAGTGAGCGACGTCGGTTTCGTAGCGGCAGCAAACGGCTCGCTTCCGGCTTGGCTCTCTACTTCCGTGTCCAATTCCGCTTGCAGTTTCCGCTTTTAATAGCTCCTGGCCAGTTGCCCGCGGTCAACCCGCAGGAGGACACGAGGCGTTGAAGGGTGAAAGGAACAGGTGTTGCCCTCCTCCAACTGCAACTCGAGATCTACTACCCTCTTTTTCGTCGAGTCTGCGCCTGTGGTGCACGTTTTTCCGCGTTGCGCGGCACGGTTTGAGGATATTCGGTATTTTTCGTAAGGAACGATTCGTTGGATGGAGGTATTTTCAGGTCTTTGAAAATTTCCAATAATTATAAATAAAGAAACGCTAGAAACGAAGAACACGAATGGTAACTTAACGCGAAGGATCATTTTCTAAACAGAAATACCCCGAAAATGTTTGAGGTTTTGTAACGGGGCACGTGATGACGATTCAAACGAATTATTCTAAGACAATTTATTCAACCTTAAATATGCTACGTGGAAACGTTTTCAAATATTTGAAAATCTGCGATAGGGCAATATTCGATTAACATTCGCAAACTTTCTAATCCTGAAAAAGGCACGATCTACAAATCTCTCGGTAATTTTACCTCTGCTGCAACTCAACTTCATCACACCCACTTTTCCATCCAATTTAAAGTTGTCAAATCCTAACCAATCACCGCCTACGATCCAAACACACCTCTGCAACCACACCCTCGTATTCTACGAACAACGACAGATAGATCTACGTAGTTAGTCCAAGATTCGTGTCATACTTTTAAATATCGTACCACGTAAGCTTTAGACCGCGATCTATTGCGAATTCCGCGTCGCTTTGTTTCATTCTGTTAAATGCGATTCGCATTAGTAAGGAAACTAAAATCGGCTTTCAGAAAATTACCGCGAAATATCCATCAAATTCTATCACGGCGTGATAATGCAACGAATAGTAAAGAGGAATCGGAAAGTTCGAAATAACAGCTTCAGCTATTTAGATGGATTGTAGAGTGGGATTTAATATTAATCTTTTCCGAGATGATTTATGGTAATACACGATGAAATTGTTATCATAGATTGAAGGTAGAAGTTAGAGTTTCGAGATGTTGAACGTCGAAGCATTGAAATTATTCGGTTAGCGAGTTAATTCTCTTGCAAGATGGATTTTAAATGGAATTATTTAAATCGTAGCTTGCGGACTTCGTACAGAAGCACGGTTTATTTGCGAATGTTCCGAAAGCATCGCGAGAATACGCTCGTTAATTTGATACGAAATCGATAATAATGTTGGTTTGCTTTCCATAACGGCCCGTAATCAGTCAGTTTTCAATTAGCGAAATGAAATCAATCGGCCGCCACTGCGCGTGCCATTGTCAACGCTCGATGGAAAAAACACGATCGCGTGGACGTTGTAAATATTTCTTTTTCCACGTTGCCAAGAAATACCGCAGCCGCGCATAAAACATTTACAATTCAGATATCTCGCAGAACTTGCAATCAACTTTCTCGGCTATCTAACTCGTTCGTATACGTATTTCTCCCTGTCGTGTTTCTCGAAGGATTTTCTTCACGCACTTTTGAATTTTCTTTTCGTTGCCTTCTGCACATGTACGCAGTCGTTCGTAAGCGTGCGAACGCTCCGATGGATTTGCAATAACAGAATATAAATTTTACCAAAGTGTACAAATTAATATTATTAGAAACAACGACTATTATCTTTTCGCGAAGTCGCCCGACTATGAGCTTAAACTACCTACTAAAAACAAATATCTGTCACGTCACTGTAAAGTTCTAAATATTAATCGCTGACCAATTTTACTCCCCATATCGTTCCCCACCTACTGTATCTACCACCTCGTAAGCAGAACCAGCCCACACTAAAACCTGTAAAACGTAGGATAAAAATGTAACCGCAGTTTTGTGGTAACTTCGGTTTCACCGTAAGATCTGATCAGAATGGAAATAGGAATCTCCTCTCTAAGGTTTCCCACGCAATGTACGGGGTATCTAACATTTGGTAGATTCCCAAGGAAATACACCACCGATGTGTTCCTCTTCCGTGGCCTAACGTACACCAGCGAGCAAGCAAACACACTGGTGCGCGGTACGCGTGCGAGATGGCCTTCGGCGACCGGTCTATTGTCGGTTCGTTAACGCGACTATGCCAAGAGCAGGAGCGCAATGTGGGTCGCAGGCATCATAATCATCGAGGTGAAATAAAAAGAAAGACGAGCAAAGGTAAAGAATGAAAAAGGAGTAAGAAGACCCTGTCGTGTACGCGGAAATACGATGGAGGAAAAGGACGACGCAGCGGAATATGACGCAACCACAGTGTCCGGCTGCATCGTGCACCAACACAAAGAGACTCGATGAGCGGGAAAGGCAACGGCATGCTCTATCCCCTTGTCTTTGTGCATAACGAGGAAAGCAGTGCTCCAAAGCGAACGTGACGAAGGGTTTCCCTTGGCGGATAAGCGTAGAAAATGCCGCAGCCACGACACGAAAAGAGAAGATGTTACAGGCAGGGAAAATGAAGTCGAAGCGGCTGTCGTTGAGTGGCGCGTCGAGTCGAAAATGGAACGGCTGGCTGCACTGAGAATTTCTGACGAATATTATCCGGCCGGATCGCTCGATACACGACGATTAAGTCTGTTTGAGAGCCGTCGTCTTTCGCGGCCTTCGACATGGAAAGCGTAATCGTTCGCTGCCTCGGACGTTGCACGTTGCTTTGACGAATATTTGAGAAGGTTGATCCCGATATCGAGATATCGTAGGACGCCCGTTCGTGTTAGAAATTGCGTTACACAGCCGTTCTCGCCACCATCTGTGCACCTTGAACCGTGTCTTCTGCAAATTTTACTGCAAAGAGCCCTGTTCCTCCGCTTACCAATGCACATAGCGAATAATTCAGCGTTTAAATCCTTCCGTAATTTCTGTTAAGTGTTACATCGAATTTCGTGGAAATTATTACTACAATATTGAACACACGAATCCTTTGTACTCAACGTTTCCAATGAAATAATCGCTCTTAAACGATTCGCTAATTTCTTCTGATTTTCTGGACTTACTTAAGTTTTTATAAATGCCTCGGTAATTATGAACAGGGGATGATGAGAGCCGTACTTCGAAGTAAGCCAAGAGATTTCTGGACAAAGGGTAACGCGACCCTCGTTTCGTACGGTGAATTAATCGGCAGTTAAACGAAGTCTGTGTATCTTTCCACGTTTTGTACGGCGAATTAATCGGCAGCTAAGCGGACTGTGTGTACCTTTCACGGATTTCTACGTGAAAGAGGTTTGAGCGTTCGTTCCGCTGCGCGAAAATTTCATCAGAATCCGAATTATGCTTTTACGAATAGATAAAAATGATAGTTAACGGTGGGCCGGCCGTCTGCGCGGATTAAAGCGAATAACGGCTCTTTCATTAATAATCATACGTACGTAAATCACTTTGAAATATCCGACGCCAGTTCACTGTGGCGATATCGAGCCCGAATGGCCCCATTATTTCTAACGAAAATCGGTTAATCTACCTTTGCCACTTCTCTCCACTTTCCACCGTTTCTCTGTCATTCCTTTCGCTGTCCTTCTGTTTCGGCTAATAATGTTCGAACATGTTGCTTCGCTGACCCGACTCGTTCTTTTCGCGATACCTTACCAACAAATAGAAAATAGTCTGAACTCGATCGCAGATATATGTACGTCGTCGGGTTGCTTGAACGAGAAAGTGGCGGCTGAATCTAATGGAATCTGACGTACGCTCCTTCGAATAATTTCCCGTTTCTCCTCGATCGGCAGGCAATACCTATCTACCGCGATAAATCACCCGAGAAATGTTTCGATTAACGATATCGGCCTCTTTCGATCTTTTGCATAGAAGAAGAGAAAGAAGAGGATAATGCGACGAATCTAGAAGAAAGAAGGAAAAAAGTGCTGGAAGGTGGAGAGAGTCTCTCGCGGTGGGGAAACGCGAAATGACGTTCTTAACAGGCGAAACAGAGTCGATTAAACGTCGTCCTCGCCAAAGGGCAAGAGAGAATGAAACTGAAAAGATGGAAGTCAGTCAGGGTTGAAAATCACGCGGCAAACTGCAAGTTTTCAGGCGTGGAAATTTTGTTTGGTCGGCTTTTAAAGTTATAGTCTCGCGGCTCTGAGGCCACGCGAACCGCGGGTTATTAAACCAGTCTTCTTCTAGCCGCGGCCGCTTCTCTCCGAGGCGAATGTCAACTCGAAATTAAAAGTTACCCGTTCGAAGAAACTTTCGCCCGGCCATTTATGAAGGCAACTCTCCCGCGGGACTAGCCACGACGCGACAAACGGGTCAAACGAGACCGGGCTACTGAAAGTCAGCGAGGTCAAACGTTTTCCTATCTCTCTTCCCCTCTCTCTCTCTCTCTCTCTCTCTCTCGATGCTTGCTTCATGCTTCCTCGCTTCCCTCTGACCGGTGCTCATTGAATTCTGATCAACCTGGAACGTGATCGAAAATAAGGCACCGCTGGGCGCAGTTAATCAGTCAGTTCCCATCCGTGCATAAATTTAAGATTCGTTACGGGCGTATGGTGGACGTGCGGGTCGGAATCACGGAGAATCAAGAGAAGGACGGACAGAATGTGCTGTACGGTGGAACAAAGGTTGAAAATACAGTAACGCAAGTAGTACGTTTTACGTAGCGTTACCATAAATCCATTAAAATGTCCTCGAACTTACAAACGATAATTGCGTGGGGACGTTTGCGAAATTCGTTAATTTCAGAGAGTTTTATCGTTTCAGCAAGTTGGACAAAAGAGATACAGGGTTATTAAACGTTAATCTTGCTCGTCAACGTTGCTGCGAGGTGATTACGAACTTTTAAAGCGACGCGCTTTTAGGGCACCAAGGGAAGTATCGAGTTTTATGGTGTACACCGGGCCGGTTGTAAATTACCTTACACCCACGTGCGCTGTGCTGGTCGTGCACCGGGAGTCGAAACTTTCCTACGATCGAGTGACACTTGAAACCTCGTGTCGCCGGTGCACCAAAGAGCAGAACCTACTTTGCCGACTTTAAATCGATTCTATAGGTATTTCCATAGAACCTAACGACGCTAATAAAATCCGATAAAAATCATTCGTTCGTCGTAAAATACTGTCAGCCATCCGAAACTACTGCGAGTTACTACTTTCAATTAAAAGGTAACCGGGGTCGTAACGAAATAACGATAACGTTCATTGTACGAGATTGCGTTTCCCTATGACCAGTAGTAACGACGTTCGTGCCTGAAGCCTGCAACGAAATTGAAATAAAGGGAGAAGAGAAGCAAAAAGATAGAAGAAACGTGGATACGGTTTCCATTTTAATTGGCCAGGACAATTCGTGGTCGACCCACTGTTTTTAGTTATTCATGGAGTCGCGTTAATTTCTATTCACGGGAGAAAATAATCGTTACATGAATAATTCCACGTTTTAAGCCGTACGTTCACGGATGTCAACTTCCCTCGCTTCCTGACTTTGGCCAGGCGGCCTGGCCCACACCGAAGAGAGCTATTCATTAAACATTGCATATCAAGGACCGTGGCGCGCGGCCGTGTGGTCGTTGTACTCTCCTCGGACCACGGATACGCGAAAACACGTACGTCCTTACACGATCTGTATAGAGGATCCCGCTGGCCGACATCACTTTCGTAATTATGCGCATCCATATGCACGCGCTAGTCGCCTCTATATCGCGGTCGCCTCGGTGCAAATGCACCGTGTTGCATGCACAGACGCGTAAGGAAACACGCCGTTCGCGTGACCCCGTCCACCGATGTTCCTTCCATTCGAACGTCAATCGAGACACGCGATATCCTGATATTCCCTTTTGCGGCAGCCTTCTCGGAACACCGGCCCCGCATCGTGTAAGGGGATTGAAATCGACCTGCCATCGCGAAAATTACAATTGTCTTTGCTAAAGGCCTCGGTTTATAACACCGTTAAAGCAATCGCTGATCTTGAAACATGGGATTTAGTTTTCCTCTTAGATCGTAACGCGGATACGGGAAGATTTCGAGGGAAGAACGCGATAAGTCACAAGTTGCATTTCTTACGGGAGAACAGTTTTGAAACACGGTACCGGCTATTTACCGAATCTAATCGAATTTTTATTTGGTTCTGGAATTACATACGCATTTTTACACCCTCTTCATAATTTGAGAAACATTGCTTGTTCTAACGTTATATTATAGAAAGATATAATCGTGTCTTATGATAAATATAGAACAGTAATAACGTATCATTGTATGAATTATAGTAAATGTATAACAGTGTCTTAACGACTACGCTTTTGGCTTAGGCCTGTTAAATTCTCTCCGTGTTTGGTCGTTTCACGTTAAAATTACTATTGCCAGTAGCAGTTTTAAAATTAGTACGCAACGTACGGCGATATCGACGTCTTTTTTTTTATTCCAGAAAATATTAAAATAGCTTAATGAAAGCGTATAAATAGATAGGAGGACGAGAGGAAGGAAGTATTTAACGCGCCATTACATAGTTGATCACGGTATAAGGTTACCACTGTGAGCGAAGGTGCTATAGATCGTACGGTGGAGATACATATTTCTTGCGGATACATATTTCGTATCCATGACCGAGGATGCCTCGTCAAAGTCGAAGTCTTCTACTTACTAGTCTTGTAAACTATCGTTTGAACCACCTCTGCAAAATACCATAATGTAATCTATATAGTTGCTGTCTATCCACCTTTTTACATTCTAAAGGACTGTATAAAGTTACGAATTTTGAGTGTGCGAGTTCTCGCCACGTCTAGGTAGTATTACTTTACTCGATCGAATTTCGTGTATGCATTTACATCGACGTTTTTGAATCGTTAAACAGTAGGCAGAGAATCTATAGTTACCCTCTGGAAATCGATTAAAGCTGTCGATAAATCCTTGACAATCGATCCCCTGCTGTACAACGAAGCGTGTTCTCCCATGTCCGCACGAACGAACCGAGACAATTTGTTGCCCTTTAATCGGCATTACGGCGCGCATTAATCACGAAATTACTCGTTACGCGGAACTTAAATGAGAATGCTGATATTCAATGAGGCCGGCGATAGCGTCATTGCGTTTCGCGGTTCGCTTCGCTTCGTTCCAGATACGATTACCGTTTCGAATTCGAGGTGCGTTAACTCGTTAAATCTACGATCAGTTTCTAACGATCCGAGCGAAAAACCGCTCCCCCGCAAGTATTCGCGATTCCGTTTCGTGCATGACGAGTTATCGGTGGCCATCTCGAGACGTCTACGAGTTTAGTAACAATATCCACGGCCAATGATCGGACGAGTATAGCCATTTACGTAAATAGTAAGCTCACGGCGAGATTAGGGTGTTATCTACCGCGAGGTTGAAGTGGCTCGTTAGAATTTTTCTTGGCGGAGCCTCTGGCAATAGGCCACGCCGCCTGTTTCTTTTCTCGCTTTGCCGCAAAGGCAGGCTTTCTTTCTCTTGAACGTTCCTTTCTAATTCCAGCTCTAGCTGCAAGCAGGCCGGCTGCATGCACTCGAGTTTGCCAAGGTTTGCAAGCCTGCGAGGTATACACAATAGAGCAGCGTCTCTCAAACGACCGCCCGAGACAAGTGGTTCTGCTTTTTCTCGCTGGCAAGCTGTTGCATCGTTTCAATATCCTTTCAACCCTCGCACGGTAATATCTCCGAGGTTCGAGGTAGGAAGGACGACTCTACTTCGAAACAGATTTACCTTCGTACTTTCTTCCACGTTGCTAGAACTAGGAATAACGTTGCCGTAATTGCGCTATTCGCTGCGAATAATCTGCTATCGTGTCCAAACATTCTTATCACGATTTAGCTACGATTACTTTGCCCCGACTCGCCCTTTCACCCTCGAGCATGCAACCGCACCTACTTTCCAGTCTGATCACGAACGATCGTATCCACTCTACACCAAACTCTCGAGGACTGTCGTGGAATCCGAGCAAACACAATCTTGAGGAACGTTAACCGAGTTCGATATTCAGCATCCGGTTTTGCATCGTCGTTTCATCTTAACCGTAACGTCCAACTGTGCGGAGAAAAAGGCGGTGAGCGCGAGAAAGTATAAAACGAGCTTCTGTTACCTTGGAATAGTAAATTTCACGCAAGAAGTGAAAACGTACGAAGCAAGAACGTACCGAGATACGATACATATATCGTTGTGAAAATTCGTCTAAATTGTAAAGACGGATCATCGCCGTAAATCGAGCGCGATGAAATTTTACAAACGTTTCTTGCACTGTACAAAGCGAATGGCTCAACAAATACTCCACCGTGTTTCGTTCCATGGTTGAACAACAAAGCCCTAATATCTAAACAGGTTCATGAATAAAAAAAATTCCAGCTATTAATCAATCCAACGTTAAAGTGGCTTGAGAAACCCTGTTCCGGTGCAAGGAGGGTCGGTGGGTAGGCAGGTAGTTACCAAACCGCCTATCAGGCCGAGGACCCACAGGTTGGCGTGACTCGGCGTCTTTGACCGACGTTTCCGCATGAATACATGCGCGCAACTCGGCCGACGGCGTGCTGCACGCGCGTGCAGCGACCGCGAGCCTAGTCGGCGAACAAGTGTGCACACTTCGGTCGACGTTATCCACCGTCGCTATTTATAGGGGATGAACGGCCCGTAAAATATAAATAGAGAAAATTACTGGTATGTTCGGGTGGGCGGATCGAGCGCCGGCTTCTTGTAACATCGATCACGGTATCTCGACCAACGATACGAACCGAGCGGATAAATACCAGGATTAAAGTTATTCGTCGTTTCCAACCTCCATCGCGATATTTAACGACTATTTTCGTTTCTATTCAACCGAGCTGATAGCCTATGTAACGACAGACACTATTACTCGCGTTAACGCGTCTCATTAATTTCGCCGGCGTTACCTTTTGGCAGCTGATTAATGCGCGATATATCGGTAATTACGCGCGATTGTCTGATTATTAATTATTAACGTGTTGTATCGATGTTACGAAAATAATGCGCAACCCTTTGATTTCGTCGTGTGTTCCGTTAATACAGTTTCGTGTGCACGCGACATGCTGTTGCAATCGGCAATGGGAAATTCATACGCACGTACCTGCACGAATTGATACTCCTCGTGCAGCGGAGGCTTAGCGGAAATATCAAAGTACTTTGCAAATTCGATACCGGCCAGAAAACGTACACTGGCCCGTGAAAGCAATACCGCAGAAATCTTCCATGTCGGTATCGCGTGTGTTGCGTAAAACATTTTTCAATTTCACCATAGTGGAACGCGACTGTCGTCGTTGCATTGATAAAGTTTCTAAACAATCGGAGAATGTATATAAAAATTGCAAGCTATTTCGATTGTAACCTTAAACTGTCGCGCGAAATCTAGAAATGGTATTTCGTCGGTATTTCATCGGACGAAATTCGAAAACAGGGCGACCATGTCCGGGTGACAATCGCAGAGCAACTGCGAAGATTGATAGGTTGTTGACAGGCGAGCAATTAGAAGGATGAAAATGCGCAAAACGTTTTTTTTTTCAGCGGTGTTGCAAGAAAAACGGAAAGGTGGCTGCGAACAATATATTTCAGCCTGCTCTAAAAAGGGCTGTTTTGGTTCGACTGTGCGCGCCAGAGTGGATGGTTTCGTTGGTTCGATCGAACGGGTATAGAAGCGGTGAAATAGAGAGAACAGTTTCTGACATTTACAAGACCGGAAAAACTTCCAATCTTTTTTTACAAACTCTTCTTTCCATTCACCCGGGCAGATAACAATTGCAATTCTGCACTCGCCGTGGAATCGAGCCATTTCGTAAGCGTAATTCCACGCGCGGCTGGAACGTCTTCCAGATCCATCCGCTTTAAGTGTCAACGATTCCCGTTTAATGCTGCTGTTTGAAAAAGCCCCGTGAATGGCCTCGTATTGCCTCGCTGTTTTACGAAAAATCGTACTTCTCCAAAATTCAGCAGAAATTTGTCCGCCCGAGATTCGAGCTTCCATTTACCGTCACCGAATAATGTATCGTATTGCGAGAAGCGTCTACGGAGACGCGATGAAAATTCAAGAAGCTAATTTATCGCGACTCAACTCGTACGCGAACAAGAATGTTGTGTTTGCTAAGTGGTTACACTGAAAAGCCATTCGAGATCGATCAAGAACAGGCAAACACTCGGAACACGTTGTCTCCTCGAAGCTTTATTTTCGCTCGACTCGCACCGAGTTGGCGAGAGGTTATTGTTGGGGATGGTTCGAATTCAGGGGGGGCGAGGACGTAAGAAAGAGGAAGAAGCTCTAAAATGGCGTTGGTGGAAGGAAAGCCAGTAGCGAACGGGTGCCTTGCTCGTTTCTTTTTTCGTTGTCATCTGCTATTTTCATTCTTCGTTGCATTATACGAGTAATTACGGCTAATTACCACGTTTTCAAGGACGTTTGACGATGTAACGCAATTAGCAGCTGCAGTTCGGCGCCGTGGAACAAGCGGCCCTGACCTTGTCTCCGATTCTACGCGGCTTCCGCTTTTATTGTTCTTCCTACTTCTGCTTGCGTTCGCCGCCCACTCTGCAGCAACCTCGACCAGGCAAATTGAATTAAATTGTTTTTCTTGGGTAACTGTTTGCATAGCAAAGCTCGCGCTTTTGTCGACACGATGTTCACCGTGGGGCTCCTTAAATTCGACAATTGCGACGATTACGCCGAGATATCCCAGCAAAAGCGAGCCAATTCAAACGTTCTGTTGATCCTTTTACATTGTAATCGTTGATTAATCGTTAAACAAAATACGTCTGTTGTTTCGTATGGCACGGTTATACGTAACAACGCAGTAAAATAATAAAACGAGGCAGGTTTAATCGCATCGTTGCATATTCGATCGTTGTTTGTCGAACTCGATACTCGATTAATTGTAATTCCATCGACCCTACTAAATCGCAAGCTGAAGGAATCATTGTTCGCAATTTCCATCGCGTTTTTAGGGCAGCGATGCCAGTTCCTGTTGGACAATCGGTACCAACTTCCGAGGCAACTCTCTTGTTTCCTCTATTGATGATTATCGTATCGCAGGGCAGAAGAAGGCAGAGATGATGTTTTGACTTTGCCCAATCTCCGAAGTATAAAATCCTGGATCTTCAGGCGACGACATCTTTACCCTGCTTTTCTCCTGGTAAATAGTCTTGCTCATCTTCGGTCGTCCGCTTGGCTTCAAGCGGGTCAAAGTCAAAATCGTCGTTTTCACGTCTACGATAGATCCTACAAGTTTATGACGCTTTGTACGTTCGAAACCCAAAACTAATGAAATGTTGCAGATGTAGATGTTTTTATATCACAAACGTCCGCAGATATTTTAGCAATAAAATGTTCAAGGAAGGACTTCGATCGATCATTCGGCATTTTCGCGTCGCTATATAGGACCGTAATCTATTTTGTTCTTCGGTTGGCCGTGACTGCTCGATTTTTAAAGCATCGCGCTGCGGCAAATGCTGTCACGAAGAGCGAAGATTAAGACGAGAAGGGGCTGATTTCTGAGCCTTCCCATAGGTCAGATGGGGGGATAACAAAAATGGATGTAGGTTGGCCGGCCGTGGAAGCTAATCCTCGATGAAATGCTGGCCGTCGAGCAGTTTATATTTTCTCTCTTCGTACATTGCGTTGTTTCGACCGAGAGTGCAACTGCTGGGCGCCATTAGTCCGCTCGGTTGCTGGCACAATGCAAGATAAATATTTGGCGTGCAGTCGTTGTCAAAAATTTACGACGCGAATTAGAACGACACTTTATCTTAGCACCGTACAAGAGACGTCTTCTTTGTTCATTGCAGTTTTCTTGAAAACGACTGAACAACAATTTTGTCCATCCTCGTTAATGATCTTATCTTGTGATGATATATAGGAACTGTCTGCCGTTAAAAATTATTCCGCTCGTTCTTAACATACCGCAATTAATCTTGTTGCAGAAACTGTCGCGTTATTTAACATTAACGCGTTCACGATCGCTGATCTTACGGAACGTCTAAAGTAAAAAAAGTGTAGATAAGCTTAAATAGTAGGTGTAAATAAGTTCGAATAGTTTACTTCCAAATGTCATACTTTGTATCGCTTCTTATTAATTTGATTATTGACAATTTCACTGACAATCGCGTTGTTAATAATTTGTATTACCGTAGCAATGATCGTGGTCTTCGATAATCGTAAACGAGAAGGGTATTTGGTCACGCGTCAAGAGATCGTTTGACATACGACGCGCCGATTCTACTGTCGCGATCGTCTCGGTCCTGCGCAGCCTGGCGCAGTAGAATAAGTCCGCGCTTCGTCAGCCAACCAATCGAAGCGTCTGCCTTTGGTCGAATCAACTCCAAACAGACTGCAATTTGTTTTATGCGAAAGTAGTTAGGTGGAAGAGCTGAGGATTACAGTTCGCTAACAATCTCCAAGGTATCGCGTAACAAGCGTGGAAAGAAAAATATAGCTGATTACCAGGAGCAGTCTGGGAAAGGAGTTTCCCATCTGTCTTTGACGAGCGACAGGTACAGAATGCGGGGAATTTGTTTGAGGCGTCGCTAACTGCGATTCTCTATTGCAAACCGCAAATTCTATCGGAGGATCGATCGCAGGAATTGATACGTAACTTCCGTGTAAATTATTATCGCATATTTCGTTGCGTAGTAATAAACGTGCTAAGCGTGAAGTATTTTCTTTGAACTCCTTCGACCGCTGTGGAAATATAAACGTCGTGCTTTAAAGTACCTGCCTTGAAACCGAAACGCAATCGTTTCGGAATGTTTGCACGAGTCGGAGCGATTGGTTCGAAAATGACAGAGCAGAACGAATGGCGCGACCCTTGTATTTTAATGGCTTCTATTTCGCGCTCGATTTCCGTTTGATTTATCGCAACACGTTTGCGGCCGCGCCGATGTATCTTTTTTTTTATCGTAGACTCGTTTCCTCCGAGCATTACGACGAAGCTCTCTGTGACAACGAAAGTTTCGAGTATCGAATAACGCGTATCGTCAAGCCGAACCTACTACGTTGTCATTCAGACCGATGCTTCCTTAGAAAATTCTCATCTACTTGAAATCGGAGAAAATCCAGTTTCTTCGAAGAATTACATCTCCCCGTCATTATCGCTGTCTGACGTCTTCGAGGATCGTCTTTAACGTCCCTTTCAACGTCGCAGAAGCTCCGAGTTCTCGCCTAAAGTAGACTTCGTTTCCTGGCAAACCGCCTCTACAGAGTCCTTTCAAGAATCATAATTTCATAGAAAGAGCGAACGACTTATACGCCCGACCATAGCGTCGCTCCGCGGAGTCATTATTTAATCGCGATTTCTGACTCTGCGTTCGCTCCCATATATACGAAACATTATTACGCTTAATGTATTTCGTTTATCTTCCTTAATTTCCCCAAGAGCGTTCCGTTCAACCGGAAGAGCAGCGACTCTCGTCTCGAACTCGCCTCGGAAACGTTTAACTCGCGAATATCGTACGAAAGGGACTAACAGGAAATTCAATTATTTCATTCGCGTTTAGAACGAAAGGTTAGAAATAATATCCGTCGGTCCATAAGAGCGTGTGCTCGGAATATCAGACGAATAAGAAGCTTCGTCGTTAATTTTATGTCACACCGAATTATTGAATTTTGAAGGAACGAAACGCGCGCGAGAATAGCAACGAAAGGAGAATTCGCGTAGGTAGGAGCGTTGCGAATGTTTGTACCGAGGTATCGATAGCGTGCGAGGGATTTGGAAAATGCGCGAGTAGATTTGGATACAAGCTACCACGCGGAGACACGCGCGTGGCAAGAATATGCGTTGAGATCTTCAAGAGGCAGAGTTTGAGAGAATCGGTATTCTACTCTTTTCCATCTTGTTTCTGTATTTTCTATCTTATCATATATTCCGTTCTATTATTCTTTTGTGATCGATCGATGACTCGTAGGTAGTCAAATTATCGAAGCCTTATCGTAAAACGGGTCTGCGCGAAATAATCGCGCGATGGATTGGCCCGAGAGTAAAATCCTGGCAATTAACTAGCCGTCTCTTGGGAACGAGTTCGTTGCGCCCGTTAGGGTATCAGGAATTTTTAATACGTCGACCCCCGCGTCGCTATTATTGTCAGCCTTCTCGAGATTAATTGCACTTATCAAGTTGTCCCACTTCTAGAAGAAAGCTGGAGCTTCCTTCGGTTCCTTGTTAATGTTCATCGATCGTGTCGAAGAAAGAACGATCTTCCGTGTAAGATATCCATCGAAAATTCGCGCGCAATTGAAAGTGATTGCTCCTGAGGAGCACTCGAACCGTTGGAAAACGAGGATCCTTTTGATTCTCAATCGAGAAGAAAGTTCTCACCTTACGGATTAGCGACTCTCGTTTTCTCAAAGAGTAATAAGAATCGGACAAAGGATTCGTCGCGTAAACGATTGCCAAACGAAGGCTCGTTCGGAGGAAAAACAATTTATTCGGATCGATTTCGTTGGGTCAGTCTTTCATAGGAAGGAAATAGCAAGGAATACGTGACACGAAGAGGCGAGAAATTTCATTGACACGTCCGGGATGATTCCTCGTAAATTCCGTGCCAAGCTGATTCGAGGGAATTTGGAGAGCAAACCGGCCAGCTGGCTTTCGGAGCCGGCGAATCGAATTTTTCTCCTTTCTACCAATTCCATCGAGCTTGATCGCTCGGCCGAACGTCTTTGTCTTTCTGTCTCTGCTCGCGAAGAAACTCCATTATCGTTTCTATCCGATTGCTCGCTCCCTCAGTGCCGGGAAGTCATAAATTCCAAGGTGTCAGCTCGACCATCGCTCTGCCAGGTGATCTCTGACGCATTGCTCCGGTAGTCTGACTCGTCGTGGAATAATTCTCCTTACTTTCCTGCTGCGACTATCTCGATTCAAGCTCGGCGTCTTTGAGCAATTTCGCCCTTTTTTCTCCCCATGTCGGTAAATTGAATAGAGCATCGGGTCGAGCTCGTTTCAGCCGATAGAACGAGATTCTCGGATATGAAGTCAGCAAATCGTGGAACTTTAAACAGAGCTATGTAATCCGCTTTGATAAATGGCGAAACGTTCAAACGTTTCTCTAAACTTATCAACCTAATTTGAACAGTAACCGCATTCATCCTTCGTCCCTTTCCGACTAAAGAAAAGACCATCGTTCTGTAGTCTTTCGTTCAGGTCCACGATGTATTTTCGCGAAGACAAGCTGAAATTGTAGGAAGGTGAAATTACTTGCTTTTCAGCGGCTCAGACGGTTTTCCATTTATCCGGAGAAGCGTATCGAGAACCAGAGAGCACGGTATACGGCTGAGAAACTAATATCCCTAGGACGAAGGCGAGACCGCGACCTATGGGAACGCCCGTTTCCTTCGACATTTCTCTCTGTCGCGAAGCGTGGCTCGCACGGAAATACCGCGACCAACGATAACCATAGTTCCGCGCCAGGGGCGGTATAGCCATTTGTAAACAGGATTGGGGCTTACCAACTCCGAAGCACTTGGAATTTCGTAGATAAAGCAACCGAGTGTTCGACGCGTTAGAACAGGGTTAGCGGCTGGTGAAGTCGACGTATAGCCGGCGCTACACGGTTACAGCGCCCCTTTCTACGATATTACGAAGATCGTTGACGCGGGGGTGGATTTATAGGACGTCTAGCAGGTTAAAGAATCCGCCGTACCGGCTGATTTAGCACCAGGGGAAGACGAATCTCGTACGTCGAATTATTCTCCCGCGATAAAATTGCGATTCCTAGGACTCGCTTCCCTACTCTCGTTTATCCTCCATTTCGAGGAAGGATGGCGCGGATAAAGGCAGACGACGACACGCTCCTCGGCTCGTTTTGTACCAGCGTTGGCCCAAGACGTTCGACATATCGGCCGGATTTTGTTTAGTTTTCACACGATTTGCCTGCGCTACGTGACTGCAGCCTATTTCAGATTCCGTGTTCGCCTTGTAACTAGATTCTAAATGTTCATGCATTCGTGAGAAATTTTAATATGCAAGGAATATAATTTTAATTTGCAACGACGATATATATTGTAAAGGGTTGTATGTTATAAAATATACGAATCTCTAATTAGTTTCATAATTTATGTAAACAGTCGCAGTCGTCTTGTAACTCACTGCTGTATTTAACGTTGAAATTAATCGTGATTAAAACGATCCTACTTACGCGAAAGTAACTCGAAGAACTAATTTTCATAACGAGTGACGAGAAATTTCAAGAAAGCCTTATTACTGCGAGAAATTGCAAACCCGATAATTTGGGCCATTACGTGAGTTTTTATTCTAACAGAAGCTAATAACTACGTTCTGAAAATTCAAGAAGAGAATGAATTTAAAAAATTCCAATTCTTTCAAATTTCCCGCTAGCTTTTCCATGATAGGGTCGTGTTTGGAATCAACTTATCGCAATATGGTCGCTGATTAGAGAACGCACGCATGAGCGCGTTGTATCCATGGGGGTCAAAACTTGATTAATAGACGCGGTTTAATAGCCGTGGGTCGCGTCTACCGCTGATCTACATCGGCGATACGAGAACTTAATTAATAGATGTCACCTATGGAAATTGGTTTTCCTGGTGACCGATACTCAGGATTAATTAGTGATGACGCGCGTTTAAAAAGTTTCCGCGGACGGGCTGCTGACGTGGCAAAAATTGAAAAACTACTTCATCCGGTCAAAAGTCCGAAGTCGCCTAACTTTCTTGCTGGAACATCGTGGCGCCGCGTTTAACTGCGCGTTATTTTATTTTACAACGGTATAACGATTCTCACTGATGGAGATTCTGCCGCCGCAACAAAATGGCTCTCGGCCAACGAGATCGTTCAATTCGACGGTTATTACACTTTTATAAAACGAGGAGAATGTGTTGTAATATTTGAAAGGGATTTAAATACCATAGGCAGCAATATGTTTCAAAAAGCAGTTGTTTTTAAAACAGCTTTAAAAAGTTTTTCGAATATGTGCAGTGATTTTTTAGAAAAGGATCAAGGTACCGTGCGTATGAGTGTTTTAAAAAAAAATTAGTCGAGCATTTTTATCAGCGGATTAAAGTTCCTCGCGAGATTAAAAATCATCAAGGCTCGGGCAGGAAATCTCCGAACCGTTGTATCTTTGAACGTTAATATTTTATGATTCAAAGTCATTAAAGCCGGAGGAAAAGGGAAAGAACCCGAGAAGCGTAAGTAATTAACGCATGGCGAGTAAAAAATCAGCGCGACGTGTGCAACCGTGTCATTCCCCGTGGTCATAAATTTGCCAGTTTTCTCTGCTTTCTCCCGCGTGCTCCCACGACAAGATAATAAAAAAGTTCGAGAGTCTCGGGACACGCGCAATCGTGCTTCGTCTCCGACCGAATAAACTTGCCGAGTCGTACGTGCCTTTCTACGCAGATGTCGCACAGCCGCCATTCATGAATTTCCAAACAGTCTCGTCCAGCAACTGCTTAAAAAGTCTAATTTCCTCAGGCGACGTACATAGAGCTATCGACTTGCTAGAAATTTAACGATCGATGATGTTACGAATCGATGACCGTTCGAATATTGCGATTGTTTAATTTGAATTTTATTTCCTCGTTTCGGCTTTCTAAATTTCGAAAATCGCCTGGGAAAATTTCATCAAAACCGGCGTGTACCGATCGCCGATGTTTCCTTGTCGGAGGAAACCAAGGATCTTTTAAGATCGTCGTCTAACCGTGATCACAGGGTGTTTATCCGGAGGCAAACACGGAGAACATGTCCTCGGAAGCGAGACTAATCTTCTCGAGATAGGTTCGTTGCGAGGCAGAGGAGATGCGTGTCAGGGTAGGAGGGCATCGGTTGGATTTAGGGGTAGCTGATTGGAATTCGATCGCTGGGTCAAGCGGCCGTGTTAGATTGGAATGCGTATACGTTCCTCGTCTGATCATCCATTCGTTACAGTGCCTTCTCTTCTCCCCTATTTCTCCCTACAACAATCCCTCTGCGTTTATTTTTCCGGCTTGCCATTTCCAATTATCCTTTGGCTTCTGTATCAGCTGCTAGCGTTTATCTCTCTGATTTCACGTTTCGGGATCACTGTACACGTAAACCTTTGTCACGCTGCGGATTAACATATTCGACCCTGTAAATTATGGCTATTCATCGCTGGATTGAGCCAAACCTTTAGCAGACTTTCCTTTACTTTAATCATTTTTAATAATTCCGTTTCTGTATTTTAATAACCGATTTTATTTGAATTGTTGCCTCTTGTTTATTTTATCGGAACACACAGATATGAAAATGCAACAGTTGCGTCGGTAGAATTAATTAGCTAATATTATACGTATAATTAATGAAAGATCAACGAATAAATTAACCGGACAATTGGAGCGATACAGCGTATGTGTCGATAGCAACAAAAGCGTGACCATAAAGCAAAAAAGAACTTTTTAAAGGAACCACGATACGATCAAAATTTCACATACGTTGCTTTACGGTTTATCTGTACTCTTTTGGGAAATTCAATGCAACAGAGAACCGGACGAATGGCAAATAAAAGCTTAATATCATCGACTGGCCATGGTTCGTAATATTTCAGTCGATTTGTACAAGCAAACAAAGTCTCTTTGGAGGAACTCGAAACAGTGTAAAATCTTGACTTCTGCTCGAATTGCACCAGACACGTGCAAATAGAATCTGTGTCAGGCTAAGCTCTAACCGTTTTAACCCTCGTTTTTCTCCCCGTTCCGGGGATGTTTGACCGTTTGAAGGGACAGGAAGCGAGATAGGGGGATGCTGTCACGATGACGCGGGTCAAAAGTTCAGCGGATGATGAGAATGTAAGATCGTGGCCGAGCAAACCGTGCCCTTTGCTCAAAACGAGATTTTCTTCTGGAAAAAAGCGGCAAGCAGGAATTTTCTTCGTCTAGGGACGTAACTAGCTACTGCTGGTTAACGCTGAAATCTCTTAATTTAGCTGCTTATCCTAGAGGGCGAGGAAACGTTCCTGGCTTTCGTAATTCCATACTCGTGCTACTTCGATCGTTCAACGAATCTTTATAGCGTTTGCACAGAGTTTCAAAGATAACCTGATCAAATGTAGTCGTATTCATGGGAAAGGATTCTGCTCTCTTTCTTTATTCTAATTTCCACTTTTCCCTCAGGTTCGTGAATAATATCACGAGAGTGGGAATTCGCGCGAACGACAAGCGACAGAAAAAACGCGAACGCGAGGAAGAGTTTATATGAAAAATGTTTGTGTTAAAATATCGCTGCGGCGTAAGAAACGATTTGGCGAGTGCACCGACAAGCAGGAAAAATTTGTCTGTAACCCAAGGTTTCTGCGACGATCATTTACGCTTCAACGCGTACACATCAAACGTTCCCGAAAGAAATATTCTCGAAGTAAATAGGTACGAACACAACGACATAACACTCGGAGAAACCTTGAGAGAAACTCGGCGTGTTGCAATCGCCGATGGAATGTCAACGACGGCTGTGCCCAAAATGAATGTTTCAGCCGGCACTCGACCAACTGAAACGGCAATGGCACTGGTCATACCGTCGATTCTGCTAGCGGATCATTGACAACAATTTTAGCGATAACCCGCTGCGAACACCAGTGGCGGCAATAACAGTAACGTTGTAACACCGGTATCTAGAGGCAGCTAACAGCCGGCATCGATGCAAACTCTATTCGTAGACGTTGAAGGCAGACGCTGCCACTGCTTCCCCAGTCCGATGATCGTTCGTTTCAGGAATGCCAGATATTAAAATACCGCAGACTCTCGAGTCTCGCGTACCAGCTCAACCGTTGTCCTCGTCCTCCGTTCACCCTCTTCGTTCTCTGCGTTAAAAGCCACCCTCTTTTCTTAGCACAGTTGGTCCACTTCTCTACCCTCGTTTCGTTTCGTTTCGTTTCGTTTCGTTTCGACGAACTTTTTTACGAAATATTCTATGACCAGGTTGAAAATAATCTCTCTTTGCCTTTCTATTAGATTCTGTCTTCTTTATACCGTTCTTGATGTTTCGGTATCCTGGTAATTAATCTCTTCGCATTTCTTTCGAGTAAAACAGCTTTCAATTTTTCTGTAATGTAATTTACGTGATGTTGACAAAAATATAGAGGTATCGTCAGTGGTATTTAACAAAGGAATTCTTTCGTACAAAATAGCGCGTTCTGAAAGGAATAAAAATTGTAAGGATGTAGAGCACTTCAAACGCTATTTCGATCTCTGTGACAGATTCGTTTCCCTTCGACACTTCGTAGCTTTCTGTTCTCGTCATAAAATCACATAGAGCGCGTAAAATTGCAGGGATTTAAAGTTCCTCGAACTACCCGAATCTCTATACCAAATGCATCTCTCTGGTCTGCCTCTTTGACACTTCCATTCTTCTCGTAAGATCACGTAGGCGCATAGAACACGATATATTCACGACGAGAGCGAATATCAAATCGCGTGGCTGTTACGAGGATAACGATACCACGGCTGACAGTGCTTTATCACTTCGGTGCTGGGAATTGTTTCGGCACGGTTGCGTCGAAAGCTTGCATAGATTTAGTGGAAAAGTTGGTGGAAAAATCATGGCATATTCGGGAAGATTCGCAATCACGCGGCGCGTTTACGTTTCGCCGGACGTTCGAGAACGAAGTCAATTAGCCGGCTATAGATCGAAGCAATAGTTTCACTCGTGGACGAGCAAGTTTCGCAGGGAAATCGCGTACCTTTTATCATAAAATTCAAACGAATTGTCCATGCACGTCGTAAAACTTGCGCAGTTTTCACGGTGGAAGCAATTTTCCGAGAATCGTAAAAACTCGAAATTGCCATTTTATTTTCCGCGACGTATCGTACTCGAACGAAGAACAAATCATCGGAGTTTCGCGTGTGACGAGCGAGTCGATCAGGTTTTTCGTTCGTGTGTCGAATTTCGATGTAACGTCGTGGTTTTAAATTAACGAGACGCACACGCGCGCACGCACACATTCGTCTATCAACCTCGTATCTATAATTCTGACAAATGGCGGACTTTCGTCGGGCCTCTTAGCCAGCTGTTCGTTGTACCTTGCCTCGCCACTCTTGTTAGTCCAACTACTTACCATCGTGGAGGATCGACATCGAGCGCTAGTAAGTATTCAATCGGATAAGAGGCGCACAGCCGTCGCGCCATGTCGGTGAACCTTCGCCCTCGCGTGGCTTTCTTTCAGCGAGCTTCCAATAAAAGGAATATGTTCTGCTCGTGAAGTGAAGTGGACCGAATCGAGATGCAACAATGCACTCTCCCATCTTCTCGTTCGTCGAAACTTCGATCGTTTTCTCGGATACGAAATAAAGGAAGCGCGGGAGAGGGGGTAGTTTCATCGCGGGGAGAGAGCATCAATCTTCGGGGATCAGTTTTATTTCAATCTCATCGAGCATCGCTGGAATGTATTTCTTTCTTTCTTTCTTTCTTTCTTTCTTTCTTCCATCGGGATTTTTTCCACGCGTTTACCAGAGGCAGAGAAGCGTATTCGACGAGCGAGAAATTGTCGACGACAAACCCTTGCGACGATTAAAGCAATTAAATCGACGGCTTATTGTTGGAAAACGTCGATACGCGGCTCGCGGAACGGCTTAAGAAGCCACTCCGGCGATACCACGCATCCCATTTCGAGTCCTCTCGTTTTGTTCACCAGGGATTACGACATTTTTTTCTCTCGTATTTTTTTTTCGAATTCGCGATCCAGAAACACCGACAGTTTCCCTTCGATATTCCATCGGGGAAATCCACCGTCGAATGGAAATTGTTTACCATGCTCTGATAAATGGCTGATGCGGCCAGCTTTAAAACCCATTTTTGCCGCTCAGCCGTTCTACAACCACTCCCCTCGCCTTCCATCCCCACGCCATCGCGCGCTTCGTTCGAAACTCTGAACTCGGATGAGCTGCAAATTCGTTGAAACCGTGGATCACATTTCGCGAATGAAGGTAGCGCGAGCTGCTGCCGAATCGTTTATCAGAGTCGAAGGACGACGAGAAAAGGTGTCGGCAGATTCAGTCGCCAAGTGGCGTCTCGTCCGCCGCACAGGGCAAACCGCGAGGATAGTTCGTTCTCGCGACGACCGCACAACTCGCAACTTCAAATGGGATATTAATGTTCAGCGTCGACTTGTGCGCGCGCCTCGGGCCATTTCCGGCCGGAACAACCGACTGTTTACGAGGGACACGCTGCCGACAGTGGTTTCCAACGGTTAACAGCTAGCAGCGATACACGTCCTAGGTTCTAGGTGCTTTGCGGTCCCGCGATCTTCCCCGAAATTCACGCTGCTGCCTCGGCACAGCCAACCACTTGATATCGAATACATTCGTCCGGTGCTCTAGTCCAACTTTGTTCCCGTCGCGTCGACACGCTCTCTACGAGGATTTGTACAGTGTACGTATATTCAAATAGTCGTGGAGAACACGCAACGTAATATTCGTCATCTTCGACACGGGATAATTTGCGAAATCGCATTCTCGACTCAGATGACCACTGGGAGGTTACTGTATTTTGTAGTTTGTTGTTTGGCATACACTGACAGAGGAAAGCATTCGAACAGCTACCGTGGGAAGCCCTTATGTGTGTCCGTTGCGTGTGTTGTACGAAACATTGTGAAATTTCATTGGAACCCTAACGACACGCGACTGCCATATTCTAGACTGTCGGTTTTAGAATATGGTATTTTTTTTTAGACGATCTATCAATATTAATTGAATGATTCTTTTCGTACAATGAAACGAGAGAAAAGTCGGAAGATTATTATTAGTTATGTCACTCGTGGGACGAGTGTATTTACAGAGGCGTATTATCTATTTTGTAAAAATTAAACGGTGATTGGGAATAACGAAGTTAGGAAATTGACAGAAATCGAATTTGATAAGTTTGGCTTCTGAAACGTTCGTTCGGTGCTTCGTCTCTTCCCAAATGTAATTCCCCAAAAGGCTCTCGCTCCATTTACATACCCATACCACTGGAAACTCGATTATTTACTATAAATAATAATTTCTGTTCTCGCAGATCTATGAAACTCATATTGCAGTTCGAGAGCAGCAGTTGCTTGATATTCGGAGATTTCGAGAACTTGGTTGCTTTCGACACTGTAAGATATTGCTCTGGACGTATTGGCGTGGTTGATCTAGAAATTGGTCATGGCAGTAATTGGCTGAGTCCTGCGGGCATAACTTTCGCTAAAACTTTACCGCTACTGGCAATCTATATGTTTGTGTGCATTGTGTGCTGAGGCAGCAATTCCCATTTTGCTTCGGGCTTATAAACTGCAACTATCTTCTCTGCTCTATGCACAAATGCTAATCATCCTACTTCCCCTTTCACCGTTCTTTTAATTGCCCCGAATTAACAATTGGAAAAACGCAAACTGACGAATATCGTTAAAATAATACGCGCAGAATAAAGAGAGGAAATTCCCTATGCAATACGAGTATCAGCAAGTTGAAAGAAAATGTCTGATCGCGCGTTTCCATATATCCCGAAACCACTGGCCACTGACGTTCAAACTTCGGATCAAGAATTTCCGTACATACCGTGTATACGTAAGAGGTTAATTTGGAATTCTCTTTTCGTATACCACGCTCCGTTGCCTCGGTTTATCCGTTCAGTTTACGGCCACGTGATAGGGTTGTGCGTCCGCAGGGGATGCGAAAGAGCCGGGCATAGTGGTTCGACAGAGAATGCCGAATAATTCATAACCGTCCACTATCTGGCGATTCGATACCATTCTATTCGTCGTGGAATATCTTTATCGGTAAATTTTGTAATCTTACTCTTCGATCGCTGCATTTATTGGTCAACTATATAGAAACACGTATTTGTTAGAACTTTAATCTTCTTCTATTTGAGATATAAAACAGCAACGCTATGAATTTTTCTCAACAATCTACGAGAATTTTCCCTATACGTGTAGGTTTAGTACGAAGGAAAGAAAGTTGAAACGAACGCAGAGCGGATAGTGAAATATTACGTTGCTCGACGAAATATCCATACAAGCCAGTACAAAAGAATCAAGATGCGCGACGTCCAGCACGAATATTGACGTTCGTATAATCCTCGAGAATAGTTAAATCAGGAGGATTTGTATCCCATCCAAAACTGCGGATTTCCTTGCTGCATTAAGTCGCGGGAGCTGGATGGCCTAGAAAATTCGGATGCAGAGGCATCGGCGAGCAAATCCAGACGTTCGTCATTTTCGCCAGTAATCAACGATTTTTCGAGGTTCCTCGTTACGTTAAAAAATCCACGTCGTTCGCGGCTGTAGACACTCGTAACGGAAGCAGCGGATTCGCGATTGAAAGCGAACGTCAATGGGAAAAAGAGCGATGTAACCGAGTCAAGAAACGCCACTTGCGATGTTTGAAACGGAAGAGAGTCAGAGAGACGATCGTCTGGTGGATTTTACTTGCTGGATTCCTGACTGTGATGGCGGGGCCCCGTTATTGCCAAGCGGACAGAAAAATCGATGAGAGTGGCATCCGCTTTCGATTCGCCAGAGCTAACGTCTCACCGCATTTTCTCACCGCGTGACACTCGTACCCTGTTCCCACCCCTTCGAATCTCATCCGGCCGCCCTTTTTTGCACACTTTAGGTGGTTACTCCGAATAGAAGGCTTTCCGTGAAACGAATCTCTGCTTGCAACTCTGGCGACAATTCTATAGTTTTTTAGAGGCGAGGAGAAATAGACAGAGGATCTAATTCGAAGATATCGGAATAAGGTAGAGTTATTCGAGTCGGATGAATATTTCAGTCCAGTTGAGCGTAATTCCTCCTCTAATTCACCGAACATAGCCACGAACAATTTTTAAGCGGGCCGCGTTTAAGAACAGAGCGTTCAACTCGTTATTCGCATCGTGAAAGAAGCGTTTCGGTACGAGATTTAAAAAGTAGGTGATAAATCCACGATGTTTTGTGAGAAACGACAATGACGTTGGTTCAGTTGTTACGTTATCGTTAGTTCTGCGTAATTCGAGAATCGAAATAATTCTGATGTCGGAGTGGAAAGCGCGTTGAAATTAAAAATTGCTCTTCTGTAAGAGACAGGAAATATTTCTTATCGTGTTTTTCAAGTTTGATGCTCGGTTGTCCTTTCGAGCACTTCGCGTCTCACATCGCTCCTGCACGCTGTGCTCGTACGATCTGAAAATTCGCGGCGTATCGACGAAGATCGATTTAATTAGCGGCGGTGAATTTATCGGCCGTCAAAGGATTACCGCGATAAAACGATTTAGCCAGCGGCGTATCCGATTCCACGTCCGTTTTCCTTTCTTTTCTTCTCGTCGGTGTTCATTGTGCCCGGGCAAATGACGCACGAAGATTCGATTCGACTGGTAACCCAGGTCGGATTAAACGTTCCACGCTCGTCGACATCGGGCATTCGTTAAAACACCAGTCGACGACGATTCTTTTTAGCCGCTGCTGCTCCGGGGACCTCGAATTCCACGATTCGCCTTTTCATTTTACAACGAGCCACGCCGGTGTGCACGGAATCGTCGCAGCCGTGATATCGATTACCCGATCCATTTCCCCGTCGCGTAAAGGGTGAATAAAATACTTGGGCCGAGTGGATTAAACCAGTGGAATAGCGTGGCGCTCTCGATTCGTCGTGACCTGACGGCACGGGCGATACCATGAGCTGCTATTCACCCGGAGCCCGTAAGCCAACGCTAATTATTTCGACGATGCGAAATCGAGACCCGTCGTCCGTTGCCTTTCTTTCGTTTCTCTTCGTTTTTAATCCGCATAACGGAAAGCCCGTTGTTCTAGCTCGGTACACTCTAATTCTAGTTACCTTGAAGTACGAGTATCGGCCTCGTGGCTCGTTCTTCGCGTTCTCACGGTTCTTCTACAACGTCGAAACGACGCGAAAGGACGCGACGCGCAGTGGCTCGCGAAAGTATCTCGATGCTTGTCGACAAATGCGCGATTTTACGCAAATTCGTGATCGATCGATCGATCGAGAATCCTCGGTCTTCTTAATAATTTAAACCGAGTGTCCATTGTACGAAGAATCAAGCGGTAATACTCACAAACTGGAACGTACACGCCACATATGTTTCGTTTCCGAGGAACGCGCACAAATCACTCGCTGCTACCAGCTCGCTGGCTGAGTTATTGTTCGAACGAGAAAGAAACGAAACGACACTCGAATCGCCACCGAGTGTGTTCGTTCTTCTCCAGCCGGATTACGACTCCTTCCCTTATCGAGACTAAATCAGAATTCATCGGCACCGTGAAATCCCTTGCGATTTTCTTCTTCTGAATCTTCCTTCTTCTATTCTTCGTTATTCTCTGATTCTCTGTGTTTTCCGATTGATATCGATTACTTCTTTCAGAGCTGCTCGTCGCAGTCCTTGTTCTCCTTCTATATATACCGAACGCGGACAAATTTTCTACCCAATGTGTTCGGTCGTGCAACGAAGCTGCGTTCCGTGAAAAACGTGAAAGATCCGAAGATATCAGAACTTCTCGAAATTCCAACACAAAGCATGGCCATAAACCAGCATCGCGTATCTTTTAGCCCATTTTCATCATCGTTTTCTTTTCTGAGTCTTCCCCACAACCCCTACCTTCCGAAACCTATTTTTCTCTTCCGCAAACTTTCCTTTCGCGTTTCATTATACAGTATGATTTTTCAAACTTTTCCCCTCTCTCGGCCGTTACACTCACCGACGCAATTTTAGCCAAACTTACATGTATATTTCACTACGAAAGTTCCATCGAAAGTTTTCGGTAAGCGACGACGCGGTTAACGGATTAACTCGACGCGAGAGAAGTTGGAAAACAGACGTATCCCAACAAGGAAAACTAAATCGCGACAGATATTGTCGAGTCGCATGATAATTCTTCTTTGTTCGGTAACTTTCCGATTCGTTCTACCTGTCCGAAGAACTAACGCTGTAGCATCCGTGACCTTTCATCCCTCTTCCAACAAGCGTAACGAATTCAAGAATTGAGAAGCTTGGACGAACGAAATTTCCCAACGTGCACACTCCGTGTAATAGTACTAAAAAGATAAAAGTTTCAGAATTTTTACGGAGGTCGGCTAACGAAAGAACGAAAGAAGAGGCACCGTTGTTCCCGATCGATCGACCGGCTTAGCGGTGGCGTTGCTCTCCAAAGCGGGCCACCGGTCGATAAGCCGATTGCGTGTTTAGAACGCTAATAAAAATGATAAGCGATAGCTCAGCCGGCGGGAAGAGGCGGCCATCGAGGGGTAAATTGGTTCGGTGAACGATAAGAAAGATGCTCAAACTTCTTAACGATTTTCCCTCTTATTTATCACGGTCCACGTCCATTTTCTGGAACCCGCTGCCAAAATTGCCTCGTTCGAAGTCACGATAGTACGTCTGTCGTGATGAAGCGACCAATTATATCGCACATGTATTTCACGAGTCTCAGAGTTCGAGATAACTCAACTTTGCGTCGGAAGAATATCAAAACCTTCCATGGGGAATTCCAAGCGCCAAGAATGGAAACTATTTATTATATTTAACCATCGTTCCCTGCAGTTTATTCTCGTTTGCCGGTAAAAAGATGAGACTGGCGAGTAAAAAGGAAGAAAATCTTAAATAAGAAGGAACGTAGCGATCGCAAGAACCCTTCGCCGTACGTCATGAATCGTCATCCATCCGCTGCGTTTGTTCGGAATCCCCTGAAATTGTGGCTGACGGGTTTATTATCTGTGTAGATTCAAAATTGGACCTAGTACCAGCTCGTAACTGACGTTTGTTAATTGTAATGTTGATAATATCCCGCGGGATACCTAACAACACGGAGTCGTGTTTCGCGTGCTGTTGCTGCACAAACGTCAAAAACAGAAACGTAACGTCGAATGGCCGAACAGTTGGCCAATTTTATTTGTCCAGTTGTAATTTCGCTGACAGCGCGTAGGTACGCGCCACGAGCGGACACACTGGCTTAAATTTCGCAACGACCGATCGATCGCCAACGCATCGGTCCGTCTCGTTAAAGTTTCACGCCGATCAGGAAGTTTTGTCCGCGTCATGGAAAAATATGTCTCGACCCAGTTCGTTCGTGCGTCCCTCTAACGACCGCGACAGAATTCCAAAAAAAAAAACTCAACCGACTATAAATCAGAATATCGAAATTATATCTCTCGTCGAGATTTCAAAGTTATTCGACCGTTAGAAAGATAACAACGAATTCAACCCATTGGAACGCACGGTCATCTGCCAGGCGGTTTCAGAGAATTCTCAGTAATTTAAGCGTCTTGTTAATTGCTATTCTTTCTAAGTCCGCGAGTGATGAAACCCAAAATGATTAGGATTAATGCTTTATGCTAACTTTTTTACCGAGTGCATATTTGCAACAAGCGTCTCGTTACGTCGCTAGGGAAATTTCGAGAAATTTCGTGAAAGAACGCGCGATACATCCATAAAAACGTTCTACGGTAAATGTTCGAATGAGCGAGCGATTGTCGAAGTCAAGACAGAGGGAGGAACTTCGTCAGAAGGAGAGATCAGTTTGGGGAATCATAAAGGACACGTTCGAGTGAAAGGAACCAAGTTCTGGAAATACACATGCTCGTTGTTCGACGTCTACTGTGTCTGCTACTACGTCACCGTAGCAGTTTCCGGTGAACGTGGCCGCTCTGGCTTCGAAACGCTGTCAGGAGATGCTTTGCTTTCACGGAAAGAAAGTTACCGTGCCGTGTCCCGGTTTAGCACTGTTCAACCGTCTATTGTTTGCGTTAAAGCAATTTCGCTCGATTCTCGACGAGATAGGCCGGGTTAATGTTGAAAATTCGATGATCGTCGGATAATCCACCGAGCTCCTGATAGACGCTAGACGGATTGAGTCGCGGTATATGTATAGTTGAATACACGAATCGAATTGAAAATGTTCGTCTATAGATAGTAGTTCGAATGTTGGCAATAGTTGATTCGGTTCTGAAACGTAAGAAGAAGAAGAACACGCACTTGCGCATACCTGCTCGTTTCATCTGAGAACGGGACACGTTTGTAACGCGTAGAAACATCGCAGAAACGCAAACTTTGTTATTTCGCTTAACGATGTAGAACGTCGCGTTCTTCGGCTACCGTTCTTGTACCAAGTTATCGTGACGAGGCAAACGCTGTTTCTATTTACCATCCAGTAGCAATTCTATTCGTCGTTACGCCGCGATATCTGATGCATTCTAAAGCGCCGTTTAAGAGGGAACACAGTAATCGAATTTTGTCGATATTTGGACAAAAGGATTTAAGGAGCAGCTCTGGAAATTGATTTCCGTAACTGTTTCGTCGAATAATCATTTGGATAATTATTCACGAAGAGACGTTGAATTTATTTGTACTATATATTTTCATCTTTCTCCACCATAATCTAGCGGCATTTACGATCGTAGTTTTATCCTGCATTGGCCTTAAAAGCTAAAATAGATCGTTCCAGCATTTATAACTTTTTTCATCGTACTTTAGTTACTCTCTACATCCTTTCCCATTATAAAAATTGTCCTTTTGTTTCCATTACACCTACATCGTTTACCACTTTAACTTCTCAATTAGAAAGAAAAGAAATATGATACGAATGGGTGAGTAGTCGGTGTAGCGTTGTACTTCGATAAAGCTAGCCGGAGTTCGCAAAGATTTCCAGTAAACTTACAGTCTGACCAATGGCAACACGAATCGGTTGCACGAAGATCGTATCTTTCTGCGAATAAAAACGCGTGTCTCGTTCCTCAAACTTTAAAAAGACTCGACCCGCTCCGTACGTCCCCTAAGTCTTTTACCAGCAACATTTGCAACATGCCCGCCTTGTGTTCGAACAAAAGTCTGCACAAAAGTCACGTACGTATGTCCCGAAGCGTGGACCTCACGAGAGAAAGAAAATAGACCGGTACACTCACGCTCACCTCGTTTTCCCTTCCGACCATCATTTTACTACGTTCACGGTCAGATTGTTTTATTTCCGTATATTTTTATTTTTCCTCCTTCGATGTACTTCCTTGTTCTTTGCGTTTCACCGATATCGATACGGAGATCGAATTGCGGTTCAAAGCGATATTCTCGCATCACACGCTCAACCAGAGAACGTGGGAACCGATATAGAAGACCGCGGGAAGTTTTAGCTGTTTCTCGTGACCGTTCGCTGAAAGTACATTTCGCCGAGTAGACCGGTCGTCGATTTTCTTGCAGATTCGTTCGATGCCGTACGAAAGCCTTATTCCATTCGCCGGCTCTCTGGACGAATAATCGGACCTTTAGGTGAAACATTCCAGCCGGAAATTGAGAAGGCTGCATCTATCTCTCTGATAGAAAATTCGTACGACTGATTTATGCATAGGATAATTGACTCGGATACGTTAATAGGCTCAAATAATCATCCATCGAATGAAAGATTCAAAGCGTGTTAATTATTATCAGCGTTCTGCATCGATTGCCGATTAATATGAAATTAACGTGTCGTAGTTGGTTATTCGTGGACTTCCATATTTCATCGGATCGATCGACTTGGCCAACTCGAAATAATTAAACGATCCGATGTTCGAGCTGGTGCTTGCGCCGCGTACCTTTTCTCGTTTCGCCGTTTCATAGGCAAAGTTTCGAGCACCTTTTAGAAACACCCAGGGCCGTGGGGAGGGGGGAAAAAAAAAAGGAGAGTGGCGAGTGGCGAGCGAGAAGTAGTGTGGCGGACACGATGAAAAAGAGACGCCATGGAGAAACGATATTGCGTGAAAGGAAAGCGGTAAATGGGATGGGGGTGAAAGGATGAGGAGGTTGCTGCAGATCGATGTTCCTCCTACCACCGACTTCCTCTCGGTCTCTGTCGCTGCCGTTCTGTCCCGTTTCTCTTCCCTCTTTTGCCTTCTGCACTGTACACGATGCCCAGTTTTCGTTAATACAAGGCCGGTCAATAGCAAGCCTCGAAGCTCCAAGCTGTTTGTCATACACCCCCCGAAATACATTTCGTATTGGCAGACGGTTTGCGAGTGGACTATCGTCGAGACATTCCTGTTTATGCATTCGCCTATGTAGGCTATCCCTTGCGCCTCTTATTCACCGGTTGATTCCCGATACGGAACGGATAAGCGCCGCTTTCTCCAAATTATTTACGTCCGTTTACGTGACTCGACTTCGATACGCTATCGCGATGATGCATTTAAGCTTACTGCGTATTTGTGTCTCTATCTCGCTTTAGATTCGGCCGAGAAAGAGAATTTTGATACGTTTTAAGACAGTTATTTATCGTACGATTGAAACGAGAAATCGTACGTATTAACGACGATTCTCTTACGGAGACTGTAAAAAAAACCTACCACGAGAAAGAATTTATAACGATAAGAAAATTTAATTTCGTGGAAAATGACCCGAATAACGCAGCAGGGTTTGAGACAATCTTCCCCCATATTTCAGCGTGATTTCTTGGGTTTCATAAATGGATAAATGAAAGAATTTTCCTCTTCGGATAAAAAGTATCTGTGCCCTGTTTTACATTTTAACAGGGTAGTTAGCATGCGAAGTGTCATACTCAGTCCGACAGGATGAAACACTGCATCTATAGAGAGAACGATCCCATTCGTTGCTAAAGAAAAGATAAACGTCATAAGAGCGGAGTGCGATAGTGCGTGAAACATAGTCGCGATATTTTTCTCCTTGCTGTTTAAACGGTCGAGATTCTTTAACGTCCTCGATAACAGAATTCGCAGCAGGTTCTCGGTTTATTGACCATTTCAGCGTTTCGTGCGTTTATTTCCCAGTCAGCCTATCTAGAACGATGGTTCGTTAAATAAAGAACCGGGTCTGCCGTGTACGCGCGGCGCGCTGAAAAATCTAGTAGTATGGGACGGTCATTGGCCAGCCAAGAAATACTCTGCTCGCTCCAACGATTCTCTCTCTCTCTCTCTCTCTCTTCCTTTATACAAAGAAGATGAAACTGTTCGACGGAATCAATCTCTGGAAGACCTCTGAATGACCAAGGCGAGTTGATAAAACCTTTTTCAGTGGACGATGGAAAATTTAATTCGATGAAAAATTCAACAGAGCGAGTCGATGTTCGAACGATTCGAAGTAAAATGCTAAGGAAGCCACGGTTGAAGGATGGCCAGCGCTGATTACCAGCAAACTAGCTCCTAATGATGAAGAATGGATCGAGCTAATCCTCGAGGCCGGACCGTGTACCATGAAACAGATAAGGCATAAAATAGTGGCCGTGGACGTAGCCGCTTTGTACTCGAGAGGCGAACGTCTCTTGCCGCTGAAACGGCCCAGGCCGCCTTCCTTTTCCTTCTTTCACCACTAAAAATAAAGCTGGCCGGATAATGTGGGACGCTGTTTCCCTTCGAACAATGCCTCAGCGTACCATTCAACGCGCACCAGTTTTTTTCGATGTCTCTCTTTCAGCAGAAGGCCTGCTTCTTGAACCTCGTATAATAAGCGATCTTTCCCTCTCTGGTCGCCTCTTTCGGCTCTCTGTCAGATCGAGTCGATACGCTCCCCTCTCGAGTACCTTAATCGCGCGCTATCCCACGTTCGAGATCGTCCTAAGTACCCAGCGGAATCGTCCGGATTACACGGATCATCGCGTCGAATCGCCGATCGTTTCTTCCCGCTGATTCACGCCGATAACAATCAACGGCCATGTTTCGATCCATTCGTCGGTTCCATCGTGAAATTCCGTTCTACCTTTGACACGATACCCTGTCCGACGAACCAATCAAACGAGTGAAAAAAATTGCCACGACGATCGATCGCTTCGGCTCGCGGTCATTCATTGCCGCTATGTAGGAATTTCACAGGCGACTGGCCACCGAAATTAATAAACTTTATCTAGTACGCGTAACGAGACCGACACAAATATTTAATCGGTCTACCGATACTTATTGACTTTCCGGGGTGGGTGAAGCGTGACGAACCATCGAAAAAATATATCGGAAAAAAAAAATATATACAGGCACGAGTATCCGCTGAATTATGAGATAGTCCTACCTCGATACACTTCGCTTCAGGTTTCACGAAATATTCAGATGCCGTGCTTGCTGTGGCACAAAGCGGCGGTAAATCGGTAATAGTCTGAATTTTGTCTTCTTCTTCCTCTAGGTCATCTTTTATCGACATCTATATACTCGATCTGTAATCTTTATACGCGAATCACGTTCTTCGATCGATGTGTTTTGTCTTTTTGATGGCTCACTGGAAGAGGAAGAAACGTATCGTTATCTCGCCATTAAATTATGCCTGATACGTACAGGTATGTAGTCAATGAACATAATTTGCAACGTAACCATAATCACCGATCATGTGCGGCTCAGGTGTCCGACAGTCTGACAGTGCGGATTTATCGTAGCTCCTCTCTAATTGCTGCTAAATTATTCTCAGGCTATTATACGTACAATGCTATTAAACTGATTAAATGCTCGACAATGGTGAACGTTTAAGACGTATACTAGCATACGTTTTCGTGTTCGATATTTGGGATGTGGTTCTCTGATAATCCAGACGAAGATAATGAGAATGTAGAATCTCGAAAGTTAATCTTCCATGAATTTCGAATCAGATTAATTATTGCGTAAATCCGCGTATCTTGCACAGATACTCGTTGTTACAATATGTGCTTTCCACGGATAAATTGTTATCTTGAACAGAAGTTGAGTGAGAAGTTGAGAGTGGTATTTGGCCAGGTTTTAAGGAAATCATCAGTTTGAGATTGGAATTAGAACGATCCAACACCTCGTTAAACCCTAAAACTACTCGAATAGCGAAACTTCATGGAACTTTGGCTTCCGCAGCTACGGCAACTTCATCGAACGTCGCAATTTATTAGATATCCGAACGTTATCGAAACTCTGAGCATTAATGTCTGTAAATCAAGCTTGGTCGTTGCTTCTTAATGAAATTTTGCCAAAATTCTTGATCACGATCCAAGGAAAATCCCCAAAATTATATGAAATCTTATCTTCCAAGAATTATAAATCATCATTCGACGAGAGTGAAACCAGTCGTCGACTGGACACCTAATTCTTTTAACTGCCATCCATGGTATCCACGATCCATTCGTCCAGCGAAATGACAAGCAAATTAAACGACGTACGATCAAATCGAACGACGAGTAATTTAATCCGCTGGTTATATTGGCGAGAAAAGAAGTAACAGAAATGAACGGCGCATCGCCTGCAGCCTAATGAAATTAATTAACCGCGTTGAACGACGAAGTAACGCCAACATTTGCCAGGTCGTCGCATTTATGTACATGTACGCGATCTATCGAGAGTACGCGTATCAGTTAGGTGTTTGTCGGATGCAGGGTGCTTTGGTCGCAACCAAGCATCGATCATCTCACGAACAGCGCTGTGATCCTGTCAGCTGACAATCCACTCGATTGTTGCTCCGCCGACTTAATGAAACTAATTAGTCACATTCGTGCCGGCAGAGGCACGAACGTTCGATCATCGTACAATGCTGCTTGTATGGAACCTCGAAGGTGCTCTTGATAACGTTGCTCTCTGCGGATGTCCGATTGCGAACACTCGGAATAACGCGTCGTTAACGTGTCTAGAAGGATAATAGCGCCATGGGGAGGAGTTTCTGTACCTGATTGCTCAGCCGTTACCTTTGCCCCTCAAGGAAATTCAACGTATGAGAGCTCGATGCGTATAATACCGCTTCAAGCCCATTTGCATATAGACTGGTCGAAGTAGAATGAGTTTTATAGGCGACAGTAGATGGTTATGGAGATCCTTGCCAAAGTGGAAATCCTATGATTTTTCAGCTGCCTGTAGAGGAATGTGGATATAAGAGCGTGGAAACTTGTCTGCCTTGTCGTATGAAAATAATAAAGTAAATGCAGTCATTTAAAAGAGAGCGAAAAGTATTCAATTTGTATTAAATACGACATTTTATCGAGGCTCGACAAATGTCTCAAATACTTGCAACTGTCAGTATCGCTGTAGAGTACAGAGGAATTGATTCATAGCTCAATGTCTTTGGACGTTTAATACATTCGTTCTACACAATAGAGATTAAATGCAAAACGTTCGAGTACGTCGATATAGCGCCGAGTGTTGGAGCGTGGTTCGTGAAGGATATTGACATTTTTTAACTTGCGGACCATATGGGTGTAAAAGGAAAAGGACAAAAAGAGGAACGGTCAGTTACAGAGCGTCGATCGATTTATTGCATCGTTTTACCAGTTATTCCAGTTATTTTTCGTATCTCCGCTTCCATTCGAAGTTACTTTCATTTCCATTATTTTATAATTCGTCTTTCTGCTAACTTTTACTTTTGTCTTAGTATTATAGAACAGGATTATACGATTGTAGGACGGGATTGCTTATCGGTAAATTCAATTTAAATGCAAGATGAATTGAACAGAGTATGGAAACTTATTTATCTTCCCGATGCCGAGCGTTGAAGAAATATCTTCGTATTTCGAATACATTTAGCGCAGAATTTAAAAGAGTACGTAGTTCAATAACCTCGTTATCTCGAAACCCGTGACTCCTTTCCGTCTCAGGCGCTGGTTATATACGACGAGTCAATGAAATTAATTACAGCCGACGCCTGCGCGACCTAAACCGAATCTCGCCGCCGCTTATTTACTCCTGCGAATGATGCTCGACAGTCGACTGCGTCGTACGGTTAGGCCTGTATAGAGGCCGCGTTATTTGCGAACTCGACAATTAGCGAGGCATTCGAGAGGCCGCCAGAAGGAGGGTTAATGAAATTAATCGGTCACGTAGCACAGGCCACGACAAAAGATCGCCGGCTGCTTCGTTAGCGGCTCTGGATGTAATTATCGACTCTTGTATTCATCTTGACGAGACGAGCCGATCAACCAGGATATTGTAAAATAAAACGAAGGTGATAATCAAAGCAAGACCATTCTTGAAGCTGGAGGAAAAGCAACAACGATGCTATCGTTGTTGCTTATCGAGAGTAGAACAAATTCCGAATGTTGGTCGTTTTATTGTTCGCGTTGTCTCGCAAGACGAAGTGTCTCGAAGAGTAATTAAGTCGACGAGTCTGGCTCTGAAACGAGAACCTTTCAGGCGTTTCCCTGATGACCGGCAATTGAATTGATTAAGTGTCTACAATGCTCGAGATCTCTTCCGGCGTCAAGGATTTATATCCCTTGGCGCAGCTCCCCTTGTTATCTTATTTTCTCTTACATCGGTGTCATTGTGTTTACCGCGGCGCAGTTTGATCATTCCCTCGCCAGTCTCATCGAACCGAGTAATTTCTAGGAAGACCAACAAACGTCTCGCGGACAAATTGGATTTGCGTGGTCGCGATCAGTGATTCAGACACCCGACTACTCCGAGTGACTCGTCACGAACAGCTGCAAACCAAGATCAGCCAGGACTTCTTTTCCATTCTCATTAGTGTTCGGCTACACTTTCCAGTTCTCACCGATCCAGACCTCCATTTCCTTCTTTAAAATCCTTCCCCCTCGATTCCCACGTTTCTAAAGAGAAATCGTCCTCGAAATCCCTGCGGCGTGGATCCGACTAAATGCATTAATTCCAAGAAATTCAATCCGTATTAAACCATTCATCCTTCGAGCTCTTCGTGGTTACGATGATAAATGAAAGAGTAACCGCTCGGCAGAGGGTCGTTCTTTCTTCCCGATGAGCCTACGCCGCGGTTCATCACTCTCGTCGAACCAGGCCACCAGAACCTAACGGGTTAGCAACAAACGGCTCGTCGTTAAAAACCCTCCTCACCGTTGATCGTCGCCAGGCCAACTAATGAAACCCGTCGATCACGTTCGGTGACACGT
Organism: Bombus confusus; assembly: GCA_014737475.1. NCBI lineage: Eukaryota > Metazoa > Arthropoda > Insecta > Hymenoptera > Apidae > Bombus > Bombus confusus. The sequence continues at coordinate 2,837,177 of JACXIV010000011.1, forward strand.
GCACGAAGGTCACGACCACCTACGACACCCTTTTCCATCCAGCCACACAGATAGTTGTCCTTCTCTGTTTCCTCGCAACGAGGAACCAGCACGCTCGTGGACGAGAGAGCAGCGCCTGTGTGTTCGCAGATAAGGCAGAAACACTGGAATTGTATATATCGATCCTCGGTCTCGATAAGATACCAGAACCCTACAGACTTGGGCTCGGGTTCACGAGCTGCTGCTCACGGGAACAATTTTGGCCGGGACGAGGGAGCGCGACAGCAAGGAATAAAAGGGATAGGAATAGAGAGAGAGAGAGAGAGAGAGAGAGAGAGAGAGAGAGAGAGGAAAGATGGTTTTGTTCTCTTCTCTTTACGGCATCGATCGTTCGGAACCGTCCTTTGCCCAGGAAGAGTAGGAACCTGGTAATGAAGGAGACCGTTCCTCCCTCGCCTCTACTAACGCGGATCAAAAGTTTCACCGGTGCATGAACCACGCTCGTCGTTCGCGGTCTTGGCGAATAGCTACAGTTGCTCACGGAAGTGTCCGAACACGGACAGGAACTTTCAGCAATGTATATCACGCGTCTTATATGAGAGATTTTAAAATTTCATTAGCAGAGTATAACGAGACACGACTGTCGCGATCATATTAGTGAAATTTGAAACGAATTTTGATATACTACTAGCATCGTAACGAAATCCAACTATCGTGACTATATCGGTCAACTGTGAAATTTGAAATTTGAAATTTCGTCCCCAATTTAACCAATATAGCCACGGTGATTGAGTATAATTACAGTCTAATGATACCTTATAACGATAGTCGAAATTTGTTTTCAGATTTGACCAGTATGTAATTTCGAAATGTGTTACACAACGAGAATCTTCTATGCGCGATGTATGCGATGACAAGTCTTCTTTACACCCTTTGCCGTAAATGAATCGCGAACGTTCGAACTGTAAAATTTCCTCTTTATTTCATCCTCTCTCGCAGCCTCTTGTCTCGTGAATATTATTCCATGGTGTAGAAAAGAACAAGAAAACAGCAGACCCCTGCCTCTGCACGAAGAATAGGACAGTTTTCCATTTTAATTTCTTCGCGGAAGAAATCTCGTTTTCGAAAACTTACTTCACAATTTCGTCGTCTTTCCGTTCCAGGGACGCCGGGACGTGCATACAGCGGGAAAGTATTGCGTTCACGTTTCTTCGTTCTCAACACGTGTAGCCGAAACTTTCAGACGTCATTGTATCTTTTCCATCTTCCCTCGTCCCTGTTCCCTGCTTGTCTCCCGCCACCCTTTTGTCGCTTCGTCTTTCTGTCATCTATCCATCCACCAACCCCGAACCGAATTCATCTCGCGGATTCATCTCGCAAACTTTCAACCTGCGTCGCTCGAACCCTTCCCCGAATCGCGAAATTTTCTTTTCCTGCGACACCTGCAGCTATTTTTCTACCGAGGAACTTTCGAGAGATTCGAATCTCGAGAATCCTCGCGGTTATTGCTGCTTCCTCGTGTCTCATAGGCAACGATAGGAAAATTTCGAGTCATCTACGATTTATCAGGGGTATCTGTAGGGATCGATGAAATTGCGAACGATCCAGCGATCCATCCAGATGAGAGAACCAGCGTCTTTTCGATGGGATCGACCGGACTGCGCGAATTAATACGAGAAATTACGTTTGGAACAGTCATCGACTTCCCGAGGTTAGTTTATACAGGCTGTTCTGTTTGTTACGATGAATTCAGGCACATTGACGTGGGAAACTATCGAGTAATCAAATTCAGAAGAAGTCTGTGGCTAACGGACAGAAAACTCTGAAACTAGCTTTGAAAATATGTTGAATTTATCGTTAGGATAGCTTGAAGGCACTAACCGGCTAGTCGTTGAACGCAAGAGGTTATGCCTTTTAGAGGGAATTCTTTCTCTTCCGCGGAATGGTACAAGACGAAAAAGTTGGTTCAATTTAATCGTAACAAGGCTCTGGTCGGGAACTCGATTTAGCCGGAAGCGGAGTCGTTTACGAAGAATGCGGGACAAGTAAAGAAACGGAGGATCGACTTACATCGTTGCTATAAAATACATTTCATCGACGGCGGGCTCGCTATAGCGTCTACTACGGCAAAGATCAAAGGTCAAATCGATTTGACGAATTTGTGACGTAAACGAAGCGAAGGGCTGCTGACGCACGCTCCCAGCATCGGAGGTTGCAGTTTTTTTCAAATTGCACATACGTACATTAAACCAGCGCCACTTTTCCCGAGCAGCCCGAGCTTCGAAACACCAAAGAACTAATCACTCAACAACTTTTCTCCCGCTGCTACCAATCGCAGTACTATCGACCGACCTAAATCGAATAACCCAATCCAACCCCTGAAAGAAAATCCACTTTTTCCATCTCGTGACACGAAAGACGAATTCGTCTCGCGGCTCCTGACACGCTTAACGCGCGTCACAAAGGACAACGTAATCCAGTCGGGAGCTTCGAGCTTGCCATTACCTAAATTTCCAGGAAAATCGAGGCTTGGCCAGTGAGGCGAGATGAGACTCGATTGTCTAGTCCGAGGTGCGCGGATTGGACGACTTTCTCCGATAGTTCGTAGAGCACCGGTACCAGGAAATCGCCGCAGGAGTGGAAAGGAAACCGCCGAGCGGATACCATTGGAGGAGCAGGAGGTGACGAGACCGAAATCGACGACGATGGAAGCATGAAGCTGGCGCGTGACTCTTGAACCGTGCGTGAAAGCTGCGAGATAAGGTTAGTTCTGCTGGTTCACGATTCGACACATCTATCGGAAAATATTCTTAGCACGTAACAGCTGAAGACCGTAGTTGGCCAGTTTATGGCTGTTTCGCGCGCCGGGAAACCCCGCAAGCTTTTCATTTGCTCGCTGACGTCCGGGGAAACGCTGTTTCGTCGAAACTGTGACTCGAGAATTGGCTGCCTTATTGATTTTATTATCGAGATTGCCGAGACACGCGGATATTTTGTCACGCGTGTTTTTATTTCGTTGTCTATACGGCGCGGATTTGTTTCAGCGCGGAACCGTGTTTCCGTTATCGAGAGAGTAGGAACAATTAAAACGATTAAAATGCAATTCAAAAGTGAATACTCAAGTAGTCTTTACACGGGTTCAACTTGATAAAAAAAATCGGCTCGTTGATTTTATTTTAGAGATTCACGAAAATGCTGCATTTTCATTTTGCATTTTATCGCTCACAGTTGTTAGGAATTATCGTAGTTCACGGAGTTAAGCTTGTCACGTGAAGTGCCTGATTTTTCAGGATTTATACTTGGTAGAATTTACCGAAAGAGAAAGTTTTCGGTTTTAACTTTTAAAGTGATTCCCAGGGATTGAAATTCTTGTTACAAGAAGAAGATTCAGCGAATTGATGATTTGATAAAGCAAATCTCATTATTGGCTTTATTTACTTGATATTTTCCGCCCGTATATATATATATTCCGCATTTTATATAATATGAATTTAATTCAAAGATAAACGCTCAAATAATCTGTTCACGCGGATTGAATTAAAAAAAAAAATTACTGTAACCATCGTAGAATCCGTTGCAGTTCCAAACAAGATTTTATTCGACACGCGTGACAAAGTCGACTACAGAATGTTATTCGCTAACGGAATACCGCGCGATCCTCCGTCTCGCTAGCGCATATCGTTTTCATTTCGCGACAGGCGAAAAGCGACACGGCGTCGGCCGGTTGGAAAGCTGCAATTTCGTCGCTGCGCCTCAAGAAAAAGAGACGAGAGAGGAAAACGAACAGGATACGAGTCTGAGCCGCGCTTATGGCACGTCTGCGGCGAGCCAAGATTGCGTTTTCCGGCTGTGAAAATTTCCAGAAACCCGCAACAAAACCCCGACACTCTGTGAAAGAGGATCAGCTTGGAAGGTTTAGCTAATATTAAATTATAATTTATCGCTGCAGCCAGATATATTAACTATTATTTCGTAACGTCGATTTTATCCTATTTGCATATTACACGATATTAATTACTGTTGCGAATATGCCAGTTGTAGTATCGTGCAATCGTATTATCCGATATGTATTATTCTGCTCTACGAACACCAGCATCGCAAGTTTGCTCGGTGAACGTACAACTTCGGGGTCGCTCGTTTTGCGCCGAGTTCCTAACTCTGTCTTTTGGCTTTTTGTAAGCGGTTAGTATAGGTCGCGTAGGTGATACGTCAAGATTAATATCGCAGGATTTTAGACCAACGTATGGCGAACGTGTTTTCTGCCATCTCGTTTAAAGGCCAACTTTTCTAGAGCTATCCAATTTTAGTCGTTGAAATGGTCTTGGTGGATTAAGAGTACGTCGGAACATGGGTGGAGTAATCTCGCGTTACTTCAGGACCGGTTCCCTGCAAATTTAACTCTTAACTCTCGTCTTAGAGTCGTGTACAGCGTATAATAAAGTTTTTAGTACTGTATCAGTGCTATACTTGGTACGTTTAATACTAGTAGCGTAGGTATATACGTATAATCATCCGATTTAGCAGAGGGTTCTCGCCATTAATTCGAACATCGAGAAAGAAAGCGGAGAAAATATTACGAAATTGTAAATAGTAGATTCAATTTCAAAGCTTGATAGCAGAGATAACTTAGGAGGCATCGATCTAGGAAAGAATTACCTAACTTTTCCGATATCTTCCACTGTCCCTTGGATAATTCACGAGAAATAAAATTCTGCATCGTTTCATCCCTTAAAATCGTTTTATAACGCCAACGAAAAATGACTTTCTGTTACAAATGACTTACCAGCCACATTCGCGCACAAATTTTCATAACTTTCGAATCTCCAGGTTCTCTAACTTGTCAGTTCGTCGAGCGTAAGGGTTACACCATTTCGCTCTCAATGCCTCGTATATTCTCGGAATTTTGATAGAGGGATATAGCAATTCCAAGGTTCCCGCAGATTTTCGACTTTTCCTCTCTCACTCGGAAAGATTCTGAAACTGCTGGAAAGGACTAGCCGGCGAAGGGAGCCTGTACATCTTTTTACGAGCGACAGCGACGAGAAGCATGGCGCCAATTAAGGGAGACAAAAATTTATTCTTCCGTCGGGCGAGCTGCTTAATGAGTTCCTTCCGAAGAAGGAAGGGCGAATAAGGCCGATTCGAGCCGCTTTAATCGCGGTCGAATTACCGTTATCCCGCGGTTCTCGTTGTTAATCGTAGTTTCATGCGACGGTATTTCGCGCCGCTTAACGCGGTTATAATTCGTCGGGTCGAAATTAGTCCGTGGAGCGCGAGCCGTAGAAATTCGCGGCCGATTTGTCTGCGTTAACGCGGCCAAGCGTCCTATCTCGATTTATCCTCGTGTCCGATGGAATTCTGCGGACCATCTCGTTTAATCGCCAGCCCCGTTCTTTTTCTGCCCGCGAATCGCCGAATTATTTTCGATCCGACCTCTCTACGTCACCCCCTATATTCCACTTCTTTTCGTTTTTCCTCCAACTAGAGAGCGGCGTTGTGAAATATTCTTGTATGAAGATGAGCGAGACAGGGCTTTGTTCCTTCATTTGAATAAGGTGCGTGTAAACGAGGGAAGCTATATTTTTACGCGTATATTCCTTAAGGACGCTGTTCTTCGTTCTACTCGTTACGGACCGAGTAAAATCTGCGCGGCGATAAAGGCGAATATTGCTTCATCTCGACACAAGTACGTAAACCGAGATTCTCTAGCGCGCTGTATCCTTCCTTCGATGTTCTTAATCTCGTGTCTGAGTAATAATTTGCACGAATCTCTGGCTAATTTGCTTGTAAGGATCGCGTAAAAATTTTACTGCGGCTGAAATGGATGCAACGCGTTGACCGAAATTTCCATCGCTTTGCTTCGGTCAAATATGCGAATAGAGGGAATCGAAGGAAAGCTTGTCTCGTTACGCGCAATGATACCGAAGATGCAAGTTTCTTCCAGTCTAAAGTTTCGAACGAGGTAACGACTCTCAAAAGGCTCAAGCTTCTAACGAGTTTAGCTTGTTTTCAAATCATCATTCGCGCATATGAATTTTGACCGATTTCACTCGCCTAGAATATCTGTTCGGTACACGTTATACGAACAATTATTATATTGTCGAATCTAATAGAATGTTATACGCAACATGCTGTTCCAATCGATCGACCGAAATAAACCATCGACCCGGGGCGGTCATTACACGGGGGTAAACTTGCCCAAATAATTTCCATTCAAACCAATTAATAATTGACATAGAAGCTTCGAAATGGCGTAGAGACGAGGGAGCGTACAGCTCGGTCGCGACATATTTTCCTCGATCGACGAAACACCGCCCGCGGCAAACCTTACACGATGACGAAGGGTTGAAGAGAAGAGGTGCAGATAGCCGAAAGATCGGTCGACGTACCGGGTCAGAGGTTTCAATAGCTCGGCCAGAATTCCTTATCTCTCGCCGTGCATGCTTCTCGGTTTCTTTCTTCCGATCGGCTCTCCATACCTTTGCTAAGTGGTTCGATAAAGGTTCCCGAAGAAAAAATACTATGTCTCGGTTCCCCACGGAGAACACAGCTCTGCTGGAACTTGGGTAAAAGCACGAAACAAAGGAGACGTGTTCCAGGAAGAGCGAGAAGAGCTAAGAGAACGATATTCTTCGAGAGGGATCTAGAGATTCGCCTAAGTGCCGCCTCGTTCCGCGATCAAATGATGCGTCGCGGTCATTCGTCTTCGATGTAACAGGCTGTCACTGGAAATTGAGCGTGCTCCACGGGATCGATACAACACCCACGCGTGTATCTTCATCTTCGCGAAATGCGTTTTGAATTTCAATTTTCTTGTTTATTGCTCGATGACGTAAAAGGTTGAACAACGTGGGAGGGACGTTACGATGAGCTAAGTTGCATTTTTATTCGATCATTGGATTGTGAAATTGATCGAGTGTGCGGAATATATGATTCTAACTCTTTTTAGAGGAAATGAATATTAATAATTGCGTTAGATACGAAGACATTCGAGATACGAAATTTGTAGTAATATATCTCGCGGTTTGCCTCAGTTTCTTCCAGACTGCCCTGACGAGTAATTAATGTTAGAACTACTGACCTTTAATATGTACATAAATATATTAGAAATTCGAATCGGAGCAACACGAGTAAAACACGAGTAAGCGTTTCTGTTTCGGTAAAGGTAAACATTTATATTACCAAGAACGAAGTGCGTGTTTTTCGTCGCTACAAAAATAAAATACTCGATTACATCGCTTTGTAGCTTTAATATTAATTGGTTTAATTTGGTAGAAATATCAATTTGTACTGTATATTCCCAAATATTCAACGCGTAAACAGTTGCGTTTAAAATGATAGAATGAAAGTAAATATCTCCATGTAATTACATTTCTATCTCGATAAAAGTCAACATTAATTTCACTGAAAGCACCCGCACGTTTTCAGTAATTAAAAACAAAAGAATAAACGCGTGCACATACGCATAAAAATGCTGAAAAAGCAATATTTCGGTGGTTTTCGTGTAAATAAGAAATATACATCGCAATGCCTATTCCGTTTAAAGATCCTATATACACGAGCCACGCATCTACGTGTTTCTAAACAAAGAACCATTTTTTGGGGAACCTATAACGTTACGGTCTACTGGAAATTCAGCGTTTCAACGAGCCTCTCATTTTAGGTTGAAACTGAACTGAAAGGAGAACGTTTACAAATAGAAATTTACAGGCGAGTCCGTTTTCGACGGAGCCCGCAGGATTTCAACGAAACGTTTCCAATGTTCGTTAACGTGGATGCGGAGACGGACGTTTCGCGCGATTTCGTTTCAGTTTCGTTTCTCGTAACCGTTTCAAGACTCGCGCTGTGCTCGTCCCTCGAGACGAGACTACCGGTTTCTACGAAGATGCAACGAATTTCGTCGGGTAAATAAATGCAGAATGAACGACCCGGTGGGGCTAATGAGGAAAGTTGCGAGAGCCGACAGGTATCTGAGAATATTTCGAGGAAAATTAAACTCACCGGAGTTCCTTCGCGCCAGCCCTCCCAAGGACCGACTTTAATTCTAATAAGTACATCGAAGAACCAATTAGTAGCGGAATAAATAATTAAGACGATGCTCTTTGCTAGTTATTGTATCGAGTTCAATAGCTACTTATGAACTCGAATCAAATCCAATACTCGACGTTTTCCTTTCGGAAGGTTCGAATACCACTCGTAAGGTATTATGGTTTATTCATATTACTTGCCCGGTATTCGATCTTCAGAGACTGGTTTCCAACTTTAGAACAAGTACTTCCAACTTTCGAAAATCTACTTACAGCTACTTGGATATTTTATCGAATCGAATCCCCTATACATAGCAATCGAATTACGAAAGTCGGAAAGATATTATCGTTTCATAGGATTCTAACAAGTTTATGGGAATTATTATATGGAATCGTAGATGGTAAACGCATTCGATGACGACGACGAAGGAGTTGTATAACTTTCGTTTTAACGATTGCGCTGATAAGGGTTTGAGAAGTGCGCCAATCGTCCGGGAACATGTACAATGCGTTACACGAGTATTTAATTGCGCGCCGATCGAGAACAATCGCGAAACGCGACACTGTCTGTCTGTGTATGCGCAGCTCGAACGCGGAAAACGCTTGAATATTTCAAAGCGATCGGCCACCTATGTATATATTAACGCTGAACCGATCGTTGTTGATCAGCGGTCAATCATTATCGATGACGCGTTTATCATTATCGTTGACCGTTATATGCGTTATAATATATAAATAATTTTCCCTGTTAATCAGACTAATTGCTGCGAACGTTCGTTACGAAACAACGACCGATGAAAATGCTTCGCGACTCTCGTAACCGCCTCTATAAGCGACTAAACGAGCCAGCTAAAGTTCTTTTGTCAGAGAATTTATACATTCGAGTTTATTTCACGAAATAATGCTCTACTTTTGGTTTAATATCTTGAAAGAAGACTCTAGATTTCAAGGAACACGTGACGCTGTTATAAAAAAGACAGTAGCTTCTTCGTCCAAAATTCCCAAGAAAAACGCAAAGTAGCTCGGAACATTCGTTCGCCGAGTTCTGGATTCCTGTCTTAGTTGAAAATACCAGCGACTAGTAGTCGGGGCAGACGATACCTCTGGCCGTGTTTCATTCCAAGGTGGTTCGGTCGAGTCAAAAGTGTCCGGGTCGAAAATCGGCTGAGAGCAAGCAACACTTGGCGCGGGCCGATGCAAATGAGACGTCGAAACAGAGAAAAAGCGAGTTGGGAAGAGAAACGAGCGAACGAGGAGCGCAAGCTTATAAGTTATTCCAGCGAAGCGAGACGCGCTCTTGTGGAATCGCGATGCCGCGAACGACGTCGTCATCGTCGTTGTCGCGGTCGCTTTTCACCCTTCCGGTGAAAGAGATCGCGCGTCGCGTCGTCCCACGGAAGAAATTTGGCGGTGAAAATCGCTCGTCGTGAGATTCTCAGCCGGCAACTGAGTCGTCGCAGCCATTGCGCGATATAAACGGGGGTTACCGGCTAAAAGCGTATAAATTATGGAAATCCGCGTCAGACCAGGAATTCGATATGAAGATCGGGAATTTATGGAACGAAACGCGTCTCGATAATGTTCACGAGTAATTTCTCGTTCCGGGAACGAGCCTCGTTTTTCCTCGTTCAACTTCGTCCTCGTCGAGATGATCGCCCAGCAGGGGATGATTCGAGCGCGCGGAATTGCATTTAGAGTGCTTGCTCTTGGTCGATTCTTTCGCAGCAGGAAAAACATTCTCTGTTCTCGATTCTCTGTAGTGCATCGAGATCGACGATGTTTCGTTTATAAATAGAGAGAGAGAGAAAAGTTACTTCTTGCAAACCGAATACACGGGAGGCCGATTCTATGTGACGATATAAGCTGGAAATATAGAATGCAATTTGCTCGTACGGGGCTTCGTTGGCGGGGAAATTTACTTTAAATATTTATCGAGTATATGTGTGTATTCATTACGTTCGGAGCTAAAGGATTTTCGCCGTGAATTAGTGTTCTCGTTTATGATTATGTTTATTGTATCGGGTAAATCAAAACGCGCGATGAAACAAGATATTCGTGATAAATCTGCTGATACTAGAGAAGATGCTGTTTATTCCGTTGAAATACGCAATTCTGCTCCTCGCATTGAGGAAAATTGCCAGCGTGTTCTGCTGATTTATTTCATTGGACGCTAGAGCGAACTGTTTTAAATATCATCAAATTAATTTTATTTCATTCTGTGACTAAAAATCAAACGATATCAGTTCAGACGTATCGGTAAAATATTTGAAGCCAATTTTCTCAAAAAACAAAGGCCCGTATCGGATCACTTTATTCCATACTTTTGACATATTTCTCACGTAAAATTACTTCTTTCCTTGTCTATCGCGAGACACCTTATATTTAAAAATCACACGGGTAACGATATTGCTCCTGACACTCTGCAACAGTACAACGCGGAATTCTCCTACGCTCTCCAATCCTGTCTTGTACCATTGAAACTTGGTATTATGCTACTATACGTCACACTTCGCATACATATGTATAAGATGAAAGATACACGTATCCTCTGCATTTGATCCAAAGAAATCCTCCCCTACGAAAACTTAAATAAACTTCGTACCATTTTCAGTAACATTTCCCTCTCATCGTCCATCAAATCGTTCGATATTCATTCTCAAGCTCTTCGACTCTTATCTGCATATCGAATTCCAAATCGCGACCACCATAAATGTTGATCCGCGGATCGTGCTCGAACGGAACCGGATGCCGCGCGTTTGACACGTTCTAATAAAGCGCACCACGTCGATAAACGGTTCACGTACGAGTTGTTACGTGCGTATTTGTGCGGAATTGCCGGCGAATCGTTCCGTTCGAACGGAGAATGCGATCCCCGACATCGTCATCCTCGGCTGCTTTCGCAATTCTTTCGTTTCTCACGATCGCTATCCTGCCGAATGAACCCTGACGCTGTAACGAAAATCGCTATTGTTATTACCTATCTTTGCGATTTCACATTCCGTTCGATGTTAATCCAATGGCTCTATCCTCCTTTCTTTTGTTTGTTTCATTGGTTTCGTAGGTAAGACGAATCGTGTCCTTTTGATGGTTTATTGGATCGAGCTTAAAATAGGGAATCATCGCGAATGCTTCGTCCGGAGGAGTAAAAACCTGAGGATTTTCGTAGGTAATTCTATGACGCTCGCTTACGAAGACGCGAAGCTATTTTTGAATCGGTACTTTAATATTTAGACACGAGATCGTTTTGGACGATACCCTAATATTACTTCACTGTGTATTTATTTATAAACTCTGTCGTGTAACTCTCAAATTTCGACTACAGCTATTTTTACATCGCTGTATAATTATATGTGGACGATAGGATGGACTTGGTTTGCAAAAAAAACCATTGTACCGCACACTGCTTGTCGGACCAACTTAAGATCAAATTAAATTCTTTCTTTAGCCATCTTTAGTTCCTTCTAACTACCTTGTATTTATACAGAAGTATTTACAGAATCCTTGCGGTTCGTACTTTATTGCGTTAACACTCCAAGCCTTTTACTAGATTCGAAAATAAATCGTGATGCAACTTTGATCGCACTCAACTCCACCGGCTTGATTACAAACCTTTTGCCCGCTCGACGATTGATTCTAATATTTGCACTGACTCACGGTTTATCTTTAGTTTGCCTGGCAATATTCTCGTCGCTTGTAAGCCGCGAGAACGAAGAACAAAGGAGGAAGCGGAGAAAAGATATGCTTCTAAATTTTGAAAACGTTTTCGCTTTCGATTCGCCGATCGGTATCGATCGTCCCGCCCCACGGGGATGCTCTGCTCGTTCCTCCACTTATATTCAGCCGGCCGCTTTAATATTTCGCGCGGAACTTTCTCAATTTTCGTCCAGGCCGACGTATTTCCATCGCGGAAACTCGGCCCGCGTTTAATCAAGTCCCGGGCCCGCGAAAGATCGGGATCCATTTTAAAATGGGCGGTGACGAGTGGTGCGAGTACGACGCAAGGGTGAAAAGGAATTTCTGTCGTCGCTTTGTTCACCGTATCGATCCCATTTTACCCGTCCTCAAGTAAACTAACGCCAGCCCGTAAAATTCATGGCTCGGAAGGTCGCACATTGCGCTATGCGAACGAGGATTCGGAACAAAGATCAAAAATGCATACAACGCGCAGTTTTCTTGAAACTCCATATCAGACGATCCGATGCGAGTAAAAGTTTGTCGAATCTCTGTTAGTATTTCCTCTGCTCCCTGGTTTGCTTGAAATATCATGAATATTTATCTCTTTGCCTAACCGCGTTGTAACACGGTGACGTTTAAGTAAATAGCGCCGACGTTGCGAACAATCTTTCCATTTTCTCGTAAGTGCCATGTAGAAATTGCTTTTACTGCCTTCCGTCTTGTCAGATATCGTGCTGATATTCGGTAAAGAATAGAATCTTCGTGTAAGTTTTAAAATTTTCCTGGGATAAACGTCGTCAGAAATCCATTCTTCAACAGAGTCGCGATAATTAATGGATTTCACTAAAAACGAAAAGAAAATAAAGAACATCCAGCGTAGCAGTTTTCAGGAGAAAAAAACTATGTAGAAACGTAATACGATATCTTCTTGAAAGAAATTTTTTAATTGGACGATTAAAATTATACACATTTTTGCTCAAATTCTCCATATTTAACGTTTGACGTACACCGTTTGACAAGAATTAAGAAAGAAGAATGTAAAGTGAATGAACGAGCTAACGTTTAAGCGAGTAGATTTTGATGTACGAACGATTTTCACAAGTCTTCTATAGGTTTTTGGGGGAATCATTGTGTATATCACTTACTGGCAGACTGATGCTCTATCATCGATAACAAGATCAAACTCGAACAATGATTATTTCGATTTTTGTCCACTACGGGTTGCACTGTGTGTCGTCGTACGATTCGAATCGCGATAGAAAATAATTCAGTTTGATCGGTGTTGCATCCCTCGCGAGCAACTGTTTAACGTTTCTCTGGAGTTATAGTCGCACGTGCGTGCACGTGATTGGAATGGCTTGCAAATTGCATCGTGCTGACAGCAAGCGCTTCCTCGACGCGGATGGCTTCATTTACTCTTTCCCGGTCGTTGCACAGAGAATGCCTTCAAAGTAAACATTTGTGTCAGCTTTTTGCAAGCTCTATATGTATATGAACATGATCGATCATTTTGACGCTGGAAATATTTACATAGATTTTTTCCAGGATGTAAAGTTTTCCAATGGAGTCCATATAGAATATTGAAATTTTCTGATCCGTGTGTTTAAACGAGGGCACGATGGAAAAAAGGCTGGGACAAAGATAGTCACGATCCAAATGTTTCGATCGAATTACGCGTGTCGTTAACCTGCGCCGTTCATTCTGAATTCTTTTCTACACAGAGTGATTCTAGTAACTGGCACGGACTATAACTTTATCCCAAGTAAAGTTCACGGAACGTGTATTCGCTTCGCTATTTTCTTCTCGTCGGAAGATTCTTATTTTTTCTTTTTTTTTTTTTTTTTCCTTTGCGTCACACGGGTGTACGTATGTACGGTGAAAGGCAGAAGATGGCGAAGGCGATCGAGCGATCTCGCTCGGAGGTTCTCCGTTTTGACGTTGAACACAAAGTTCCAGATGGTTCGCGAAATCTTTGTCTACGCGGAAGCTTCGGGATTAAGACGTTTAAGAAGTTTACTCGCTTAATCAAAACGACTTCTCGACTGAGATTGCACTCTGTCTAACAACACTCGGAGGATCCTTGACATTTGAGAAGCCTGCAAGTATCGACGAGACAACCCTGTAGATGCTCGTAACAAAAATCAACGGCGGTGTCGAAAAATACAAGGGAGACTTCCTCGTTTTCTTCTGTCCTCCATGAACCGATCTATTTCGATTCCTTAGTTTTTAATTAATTCGATCGTATATATGAAAATCACGGCAAAAATTCGACCGAACAAATTTCTCGCGTATTAAAGAGTTAATCTCGTTGTAAAATTTCGAAATTGTAACTTCTACGAACGTTCGTGACCAAACGCTAACGCGTCAAGACTCCCCTACGCCATTCCTGATCTCTGAACAGGGCCATTGAACGAGCGTCCCGGATGTCATTAGACGTCATTACTTAACGTAGACAACGTCGAGGGACGATTAATTCGCGGCCACCCTCTTGGGAACTATTTCGGGGCCGACTCTTGAAATTATTATAATTCAAAGGAAGGTGGTCCCGTGTGTATCAGCGCTGGAGATCCCGGTCTAAACGTTATAACGTAAATCCTGACGGTGGTCCCAGGCTGGCTTAGGCCATTCTCGATATGATAATTAGCATTAAACGTACACGACCCTGGCGAGTATTTGTCCTGGTTAACAACGCGTTCGTTTAACGCCATTCTGCCCGTTTTCTCGCAATGGAAATTATTGTTCGCCGTCGACGAAAGAGCGCGTTTCCCCTCCACACTTTCTAGCCGAGAGCCCGTGGGCTATGCTTCTGTCGCGCCACGATAAATACCGTAGTCGCAAGAAGCACGCGAACTTTGCGTAATTTCGCTGGTTCCTCTGCAAAAATATCAGTTTGCACGCCGCAAGTGAGAGAGAAAGTAGCACACGATTGTCTTGGTAATTAACTGGCACGAGGTGTTGGTAAATTCGTCAGAAAACTGGGTCGCTGAAAAGTTTACTTCGAAAGAAGCCAGCTTTTGAGACGACGCAGTGTTTGGAAAGCGTTATCGAGGTAAGAATAGCTTTAAGAGGAACGACAGAGAGAAATCGACCGGAGAATCCAGGTATCGCGATCATTTAAATCCTCAATTACTCAGCGGACTACTAGAAAGAACCGTCTCGATTTCTCTGTCCGACACTCGAGGAAATTCTTCCTGAAAGCGAAGCTGCCTCGTTACTCAACATCTTAAGCCGCGGTCGCGAAATAAATAATAATCCGTACAAATAACAGCGTGCGCGTGATCGTGAAAACCGAGCGACTCGAATGGATGGATGGAGTCGGCTCGAAGAAAATGCGCGGCTGCAGCTGGTAATTCCGCGCGGAGCTGGTCGTTCGCGCGCCAAGAAAGCCGGGGAATTACGGCTTATCCGAGCCTCGTTGGAAGCTCGTTGAGCGAAAAAGAAAAAGATACGGCGCTTAGATGTGCAACCGCTGCACTGGAAAAGCAAGGGGATGCAGTGGCCACGAGGGAGGAAAAAACGGACCAAAGATGGTCCGGCGGAACAAACAGCTGCAACCAAGCCATCTGTAACGAGCCTCAAAGGGCAAACACCTTACTTGGAAACTTTGGTTATACCACTTCGATCTTCGAACCATCAAAATTGGATATAAGCTTGAAGGAGCTTTGAGAAGTACCGTGGCTAACAAACCACCGTGCTTTTACCTCACTTTTTGTTGGCTTTTACTTATTTACGAATTGGAAGTTTTATTTTACCACGAAAAAAACACGGAAAAATATGCCAACGAATAGAAAATGCTGCAACGCGTAACGCTAAAAGCACGTAAAGGTAATTTGACTTTACGAAGTCAATATGCAAGAAATAATCGTAACGAATGATACGAATAAACACGAAGAGCATTGACTCTTTGACTAATCGTGCTTTTCATCGTACCAGCTTTTCGACGCTTCTTCAACATTCTTTTATCGACTCCTTCTGGTTTATTTTTGTTGCTTCTCGCTTCTTCTATCTGTTCCGTGGTTATTTTGCGGTTGTTGTCGTTTCTTATTTGGTTTGCTAGTTTGGAAGTGGAGAAGGTCCCTTTATGAGGATACAGTAAATACCCGGGTCGGAAATGGAGTCACGATGCGAGGGATCGCACCGTGTCTGCCTGCATTCATCTTTAATTATGTTTCGGATGCGAGTAATTACGGGACAATGCCCGCAACCGTAATTAAATTTCGTTAATCCATGACCGGCGAAGCGTCTTCTTTCCGAGTTACGTTTATCTCGAGATTGCGCGAATATTCCGCGGACCCAGATTTTTCGCTCGAGAGCAACGGTGAAGATGTCGCAGCTGTCCTCGGCAGATTATTAACATTGTTCGACCTTAATCCTGTGACGGTAGCGGTTTTAATACTTTGGTTATAGATCGCCTTATATCCGAGACTTCAATCTGTGCTCCAATGCCAATTTTTGTATAAAAAGTATACGAACGTACATGTCTTATTTTCCTAAAATGTTTAGAAAAATCCTTTATTACTAAAATGGATATAATCTGTAACTACCAATATGACGAATATATTCTCTTACTACAAATTGAGAGATAGATCCATTGTGGAAGAAATATAAAACACGCACTGTTAGATAAACTAACAAAACAATTAAATAAATGGACATTAATTATAAAAAGTATTCGGAATTCTTCCTTTATAGAAGTATAAAATACATATAACATCTATCATAAGCAATATTAATTATGTTCGGTGTATAGAAATGTCCGACGTTCGCTGAAATATCCGAAAATATATATGATTTACGTTTATGTCCAGTCCGATCCGACGAATATATATGCATTTAATATATCACGCAGCAGCTACTCTTTGTTTGCTAGCTGTACAATGCGATTGTTCAAAAATATTTCTAAAAAGAATTTGCATCTGTCCGACGGATCTGCGCGGAATTAATTAAAATTTGCCGCGGTTGTTATCATAGCCGAGTTAATTGTTCGTTAAGTCAGTGTATTTTCTGTTAGATAACTTGCGAATTTGTTCGCACATAGCGTAAATTAAACGCACGATTCATCTGTCCCTCCTTTCTCCTTCCTGTATTTCCTCCCTTCGTTGCCCCATCCCTTTCACCCTTCCCCTTCTCCATTTCGCCAGCTTCTCCAAAAAATCAGCAAAGCGTAACATCGAATTTGCCACTCCCTTAAAATTCACACAAGGGAAGGAATCGTAACGAAGGAGAAAGATAAAAAATCGAGCAACAGGAAAGCGGCATTTACCCGCGTAGCAAGAAGTCGCGCCCAGCAAAGTGGAAAATATAATTGCACCGTCACCGGTCCGACGATTAATAGCCCGAATGACGCGCTTTGCATGCAGTCTCCGCCGACATAGACGCCGCGCCGGTTCAATTGTTTTTCACGCGTGCACCCGATTACTGTCCTGCAGAGTAAAAACGCGGCGCGAACGTGTCGCCGATACCGCGACCCGGAAACTGAAATTCGAGGCCGCCGCGTTATTTACCCACCCACGTATCGCCAGTGGAACAAACATAAATTTTACGCGGCGCACGTTCGCAGTTTCGCGTCCCTTGTACGTCATGTTTTCGCAATTTGCTCCTTATCCCTCTCGATACCCGCTGCTTCTTCATTTCCAGGGGCGATATTTCTTTGGAAACAAGCTATTTTAGGGAATTTTTACATCTAATATAATCGCATTCGGCAGATTGAATTTTCAGGTTTGTTTATGATCTGCCAAATTTTTTACAAGACTAACGCAACAAATTACAAAATAAATTTTCGCATTGACCGTACAGATTGATATTAATTTTTCTTTCTTCCGTCGTAGTTCTTTACCTTTTTGTATCAATTCTTCGGCGATAATTTAATCGACTCTACAACTTTCTCAACGTTACCGGATACGCTGATATCGGTATAGAAAACATTAACAATCAGTCACGTATCGCAATCATATTTAGAAAGCGATGGTATCATATACATAATCTCTGTTGTAAATTAGATAAAATAGAAAGTACACGAATACTTATTGTTCTCGCGTTATGTGCTATTTTGCAAATTGTTTCAACGATTTATTCTCCCTTGTTTCTCAACATGATATCTACAAATTCTATGCAATTACAGATTGAAGCTTGTTTTCGAGACAGATTTTCATTGTCGATAGTACGGAAGGCTATGCTGATCGTCCGTAATGTAATTCGGAGCAAGCGAAAAAGAATCGCGGAACTTTCGCCGCGAAGACCGTACCGTGAAAAGTTTCAGTGCGGTCCCCATCAACCCCTGTCTCGTCTATGATGGTTACTCACCTCCGTGTTTCCTTCCGGTCGGTAGTCAGAAATTCCCCTTTAAACGTGTCGCGTGATAAAACATGCCCCCGAAAGTTAAGATCGTCTCCCTGTGAAGTTCGTGGAAATTCAAACTTCATCGGGCTTCAAAGATTCAATTAGACGCTTCGCGTGCGATATTTGACGGCCGGGCGATTTTTTTTTTCTAAATAAAAATAATAATTCATAGTGGCAGATGGCTACGGCTCATCCATGGAGTCGCATCTGACAACCGAATCATCACGTTCGAACAAATTCTCGTTCTTCGATCTCGTTGCTGAATATAGACTCTGAGATATTATTTGACCGAATAAAAGCTCGAGATATCGTTTTACCGAATAAAAGCCTGTCTGACGTTTCTATGCTAACAGAAAAAAAGGAAGAAATCTAGAAATCCACGCACATTAGTGTTGCTTTACTCTCGAGAAATTATTCCAAAAGTTTCTGGGAAGATTGAAGTTGAAGCTAAATAAGACTGTCGTGACTCAAGCGGTTAAAAGCAGCGGGTGAAAGAAACCCGAGAAGAAAAGGGAAGACACGCTGTCGGAA
Organism: Bombus confusus; assembly: GCA_014737475.1. Lineage (NCBI taxonomy): Eukaryota > Metazoa > Arthropoda > Insecta > Hymenoptera > Apidae > Bombus > Bombus confusus. The sequence goes on from JACXIV010000011.1 coordinate 2,855,728, forward strand.
TCCACTGAATTCCACCCTTCGCTTTCTACGTTTCCTGTTCTCCCGCGGCGGTTTCAAGTTTGCTTCTTTTATCAACCTAGCCAGCATCCGCTGACGTGATTTAGCCTTTTGATAGGCGGTCACCGGCTGTTGACAAAGGCGTCTATCTGCGCGATTCTCACCGTCCGACTCGACCTCGATCTGACTACTGGCACTCGGCCGGCGCGGCGACTTAACGCGGGTGCGTATCGATTTAATTTGTGACCCAGGCCATGCCGATTGGCCGATTCGCCACCAGTTCCTGGCCAAGAGGTGCCGCAGGAAATAAACGACGGGCATTTTCCGTTTCTTCTGACTTCGCAATTTTCGAATGACGCAATACTACATTGACGTCAGTCGAGTCCGAAATTTGGGCAACGCGAGAGTTTGACAACCAGTGGTTTATATAAAACTACGTAGGTAGTACGTAATTTAATTTCGAGTGGATGGTAGAATTGTTCGAAATTGATAGTTAGAATGATCGATTAAAAAAATTTCGAATTGAGTTACTATTGGAACGTATGTATACGTATATACATATATGGATATGTAGAATCATGTTTCTCGATAAAAGCGAAGATCAACGTTATTTAATACCGTGGACGTTATAAATATTGATATCGTAAATAGTTAGTTATTTCTACATATAATTAATTAATGAAGTTAATATCCATCTTGACTTTTACGAACTACGCTTAATTATGTCTTAAGGTAGATACGCGTATATACTTGAAAACTAAAAAAAATTAGTCGTGTACGAGAAAGAAAGTTTAAACACGTCGGTTTAGCGAGTTTGGTGGTTCTAGTATTACAGTAGAATGATACGTTACTAGTCGGACTAACGCGCATCTCTATAAATCCGAAAGAGATATCAAAGGAAGTTAAGTCGTTTTATCATCGCAATCGTTTTCTCGATTAGCATAACAAAAAGGGCCGGAGAATGGCCGTAGTTGGAGAAAAGTGTGGAGTACACGCGAAATCGCTTTATTCCTCGCAGATACGCGAATTGTGGGAGTATGCTTTGGCGAACGGTGAAGCGATTTGTTATTCCTTTCGTGCAAGACACTGGGTGAATTATCGGTGCTGTTTCTACCAGTAGCAGCGTTATAGAACCTTCTTGGATGGGTATGAATAACGTTGACTGGTACGAGCTATTGAACGTACAAGATTGCCATTCGTGGGCGATGATTATTTTGTCTTTTCTAAGCATCCATTGATTACGCGTTTCTTGCGTTTCCGCTTAATATTAGAAGCTTCGTATTCGTCGAAATTATTAATCTTTCCGGAAGCATCGTTTCGCCAATATCTTCGTTCGTCATTCTCATTTAGTCTTCGCAAACAAAACTATGTTTGCCGAAGATGACAAAGCATGCATAGAATTGTCGTAATGTTGATTTTTCGGTAGCAATCGTGTTTGCACTTTGCGCTTGCACTTTGGAATTACACTTTACGCGAACGTTTCGTAGACACTGCAGTGTACTTCTTCAGGGCAGACGCGAAACCGAGGGTTTCAGGCCCTAGTGTCTCTCCATTTGTACTGTTTCGGTTGGCTGATCAAACTGATGACTCAACTCGGAAGTTCTAACCGGATGCTCAACCCGGACACGATTGCTACCGAAAAACCAATATCACGGCACTTCAGCATCGTGCAAGTTTCAGATCTAAAATATACGAGAATTGTCTTTCGACTAACGGAAGAATCTAGCATGAATTCGTGCGGTGATGAAGCAAATTTATATTCCGGGAGAAAAGCAAATGCTTACGTCAATATGTAGAAAAGCTTTTCAAAGAAGAACGACTCTGTATCTGTTGAATCCGCAAAAAGGTAGGAAAATTTCTTTCGATGATCCTTACTTCCCTACTACTTTATACGGTTCAGTAACATTCATACACTCGTAATGGAAATCGACCAAAGTAACATTAATACTGCGCCATCTAACAAATTTCCATTAAACGAGAACAAAGGCGGGCGAACAAGAGCGGAGAAAGGATTCACGATTTCTTAACACTCGCTCTTGCTCGATCTTGCTGTTCGTCCTGCTCGATCGAACAAAAGAGATCCTTCCTCGGCTTTGAATTCCGAACGCGAGCTGCCTCGCGAGCTAATTGATCGAAGAAAACTGAATCAAGACAAATAAGGTGGCCGATTAAATGAAGACAAACGGATCTGCTCGCCAGCAAATTGCCGGTGCAAGATGCATCCGCGAGACGAGGCGGCGCGCCGCTCTAAAGTGGCGCGATTAATGGAAGCTCGCTTACGGAGCCATTCGTTTCCACACCCGGAGTTTATTTGGAAGAAATTAATCGACCACGGATGAATCGTCCGTTCAGTGTAATGGAAACGCGTTTGTTGACCTACGAAAGAAGCTTTATTGAAATTGAGAATTTTGGGTTATGCAACGCGAGTGAGACAAAGTGGTCTAGGAAGTACAGGCGCCGCTGTATTTCGCGCGATTTAATGTTTTATATTACTCTTGTCCGTGAACGCGTCGGGCAACTTCTTTGTCAAATTTAGATTCGATGCGAGCGAATGACGCAACTTCGTTCGGATTTCCCGAAATATTAATAACGATGCGAGCTTTGCTAGCTGTACGGTGGCGCGAGCATATGCACGGGCTCGAGAAAGTATTTCGCGCGCTTGTAGACAGTTTTTGTGAATATATTACGCGGAAATTGCAAAATAACATCGTCATTCGCGTCCATGGGCTTTCGTGTCTCTGTCATTGATCATCGATCCTCGGACGATTCGCAGCAACGGTCTAGTGTCAACAGGAAGATTAATGGAATGAAGCTACTTGTCAGACAAAAGAGGAAAGACAAATGTTTGTCGAGGAAAACGGGAACTTTTATTTCGTACTTGGACTGGTCGGCAGGTGTTTGTGTTAAACTGTGGCGGACAAAAGAATCCTTAATGAGACGGGAGCAACAGCGACGCTGTTACATATTCCGGAAGATTCTCATTAAATCGGATAACATTTACACGAGTCGCCCAGAGGAAACGCCGCCGACATCGATATTTTGAATTTTAACTGGCCGAGTCTTTTATCGAGTTAAAGCCAACCCGAGCAGCTCATAAGCTCCTTCTTGGGGCCAGTTTTGTAGCCAGTCACGCTCGTCCACGAAAATCACGTCGCCCTCGCGATCCTTTGCTAGCCTTTTGCGCCGGTACGTTTCAATTAAGGGGCGATTAAAATGAATCCGCGGTTTTGTACGTCGGTCAAACCGCCGTCGAGAAGAGCTTCTCGAGATCAACGAGCTTCCCAGGCTCTCACCGTCCGAACTATCCAGATTTTCGTTCAACTCTCTGTTTCTCGCGCAAATCTTCTACGGAGATAAGCTTGGAGCTGTTGTATCGAGATTAAAGGATATCAAACTGAAAAGAAATTGATGAAGTACGATGAGCAGGAGTGTATGAAAGAGGACAGAGAATCAGAGTATCAACGAAAGCTTACCCGTGTTCGCTCATATTGGAGTAAATCGGAGCTCGAATCCCGGACAGCAAACTTCCAAGTTCCCCCATTCGCATTGATCCCGCGTAAGCATACATCTCAAGCAGCATTACGCGCAGAATTATTTACCTCTTGCCAGCATCCACACCTCCGAGGATCCAGACATTCCCCGCGGAGCTTTTCGCGACTCCATCTTATTAGATGTTGCATCGAAAGCTTCGACGCCGTGATGAAATTTTCGTGCTGATCCATCGAATTATTAGAACGCCTGGAGGGATCTGTATCGATATTCTTCGGATTACGAACGACGCGAGGTATTCGTTACTCGATTTGCTCGCTCCATGCTGCGCGACATTCCACGGATAATTAATATCGCGCTTAATCATCCTCCTCGTAGCGTAATATGTACATAGGACGCAGAATTTCACGTATAATAAATTTTACGCGATTAAAATTAAAATATTCTTCAAACTATTTCTTCGTTTAGAAAATATCGTGAACTTTGAAAACTCGAAAAAATGTGCCTGAAATAAGAAAAACTCAGCATTCGCCGTTCTAAGCCAATTAACTTTTCCCTTGACACAATTTTTTCTGTCGATGAAAGTAGCTAACAGTAAGATATGATAGAACTTTAACGAGAACCTCGATCTTTCTAGCTGTTTCATCAATATTAGACGCAGGAACACGAATTTTTGAAGATAAATATAGAACATTTTGTTCAATTTCAATTCTTTTTTTGTTCAATTTTTTTTTTGTTCAATTTTGATAGTTTCAATCGATCGTTTCTTTAATAGGTGTTCTGACAATCGGTGTTTTGTATCTAGGCATCCGAGATAAACGAAACACTGTGCATAATATCTTGTGATTTATCGTAGTAGCGAGTTGATTGGTTTAGATTAAAATTAAATGTCGACGAATATGAAAAATGGAATAACGTTGGTTAAAAGGAGGGAAAATTAAATAGACGGAGATATGCCGTTAAAAGAACGGAGTGCGGATTATGGTTAAAAGAAAAGAAACATAGAAAATGGAAATGTCGAATGGAAGCTGAATATTCGTGAGCGAGTGTCAGGAACGAACGACACGTCGAAACGCAGAGGATATTGTAATAGCGGAATAGGAGGTGTTTCGAAAATCGAAACGAAAAAATCGAATTCCTACGACCAGGCGTAGGATAGAATAAATACGAGACGGTCCGATGGGACTGTCTTTGAGGGTTGAAATTCATGAAATTCAGGAAATAAATTTAAAATTCAGCAGCAAAGGCGACGTTTCGGTATCTCGAATGAATTGGAATTTTTCAATAGAAAAAATGCACATCTATCTAACTAGCTTCTGCGAAAAGATGTTTTTAACGCGTCAGAGTCCATTGGAAGAATATTTCGTTTAATTCTGATGAGTTTCTATCCGCGAGCGATGTATCTCAAGTTTGAATTTGAGGAACAAGTAATACATAAGCGCTATATAAATCATTTTGAAAAACACCTTGGCATCGTCGTTTTAAGAATTTTTCAATCGCAGACGTCAACATTCTTACAAATCGGAAATAATTAATTACTTGTTCGAGAAGTACGCCATGTTCATGTGAAAATTGCTTTGACCAAGAAATATCTCGTGCAATATTTTGAAGAAATTAAGTGCAGTTTCGCATACACCAACCCAGTAGGAAAATCGAGCGAGCAAGAGGAAGTTGCAAGAATCGCGAACAAAGCTGTATGCCAATAGCACGACGTCGATTTTCACCCTTTCAGCCTTCGGCCAGTCGTTTTCGACGTGGTTTACTCGAGCCTCTCGATTAAGGCAGCCGTTCTACGTAATTATCCAATCGATTTCCAGGCCGGGACTCATCGTTTCTTCCGGCGTATCGGTCGGATCGTCGGTCTCTCCTCGTTACCTGTAATTTCCAGACAACCCGCCGATCTAATTCAGTCAAGGTGTTGATTCGACGTGATTAAGTGTATCAATGGGACCTTCCTCGGTTACCACGGTATCTCCGCGGAGCGAAATAGAGAAGGTGTAACCGACAATTTTCGACGAGGATGAATAGTTTGCGGATAAACGAACCAACTTGTCGCAGCGAAATGAGTTTGCTGGGCTGTGGTCCGTCTGCTCGACTGCCTGTCGACGAACCAACCGGTTCCATCGGAATTTCTCATCTCTGTGATTATTCGATCGTCGACCGATCAGGCAAATCACTTTCACGCTGAAAAGTTGGTCGGTTCTTTCTTTGCGCCGTCGCTTATGAGAACCGACGTTTGCTTCAAAGTGAGCGCGTACACGCAAGATGCGATAGGGAACGCGATGGTTAGGATTAAATGGAGGAATTATTTAATCGTACTGTCGGGCTAGACTCGTATAATGTAACTGGTTGACACTATTGGAATATTATCAGTATCTTGTAAACCGATATAATTTTTCAACAAGCACGCCGAGTTCTTTGTGCTCGATCTGAATTTCTTTCGTTGTTGCAGACTTACGGAAGAATGTTAAAACAAGGTTCCGAAATATTTATCAGTTTCTCTATTGTATTATAGACAATCGTTTGCGAAATTAAATTTGTCGTAACATTCGAAGAAGTAGAATGTTTGGACAAACGTTTGAAACGACTGAAAGAAGTTTTTCAATTTTCAATTAGACTGGTAGACTACGTGTAAGGAGGCGTTCGCAGCAGGACGTCCAATTAATCCAGGCCAGCTTTATTACCGGAGGTCTAGTGCGGTCTACGGTTCACCAAGGCACACAAGGGTCTGTCGGATTTATCATGCCTAATCGGGCAGCCGCAGTCGTGGTCGTAGAGCAATCGTCGCCGCGATAGCTGTTAATCCGTGTCTTCGATCGCAACGCTCGCTTTTTCACCGATCTGTGTCGACGTTCGACCATTGCACGCCAGTCAGTTTTGGGCGAGTGGAAGCTCATGGTCAAACCGCGGCGTTTGTCGACGAAACGCCTACAACAGACGGCAGACCTAAACAAGATCTTTCGACCGTGAAAGCTCCGTAAAAATTCCTATTACGAAACTGGAATTTTTCGTTGGTCTCAAACGTCCACGTTTTTCGAATAGTTCACGAGCGTTTTCATGGTTCTGCAATTTGGAGCGACGATGACAAAGGATTTACAAAATTCTGCCAGTTATTCTGTGCACTCCGGAGCAGTAATAACTTTTCGCGGAAAATATCATTCGACAAACAGAGGCCCGAAAAAACGTTCATCTAGTAAACCGTTCATCTCGAGCGTTGGAAAAAGAAGGGTAATAAATTACTGACGGTACAAACGTTACGCTTTTAACTTGCGAACGTGATTACACTCCGCGCTCGGAAATGAATTACGTTATCATAATTGCGATAACCACACATCAACGTGGAAATTTCATAGAAACAAGCCGAGATCCGCAAAAAATTTCGCCACGGGTCATGGCCGCGCGTTATCCGACTGGGTTATGAGATTTCGCCGTAAAACAGTACGAAGAGACGGAGTAGCTCCTGCAGGCCATTCGTAACGTTGGAATTTCCATATTATACGGTTTCTTAAACGCGATGAAATCTCATAAGACAATTGAATAGCGCGTTCATGGTGTATTTATAATGGAAAATTCAAAACGGGTCAATTAAATTCTGGCGAGAAAGCTTCTCGAATTATTTTCCCGGTACAAAGTAAAAAAATCTATTTGGCAAGAAATTTTTGCGCGTCGCTGTACGCGATGTTTCAATTATATTTGATCATAATCGTCGGAAAAGATCGCGAGTTCCTTGGAACGACGTTTGTCTGGGAAAAAAGGAGAAATTCGTGCCTCTGAGGTACGATGCTTCGAAGAAGCCACGTGCGTTGTGCATTTCGTTAGCAGCAACTTGCCGCTGGAAATCGGAGACGATACTTTTGCGAGCTCGTTATCGAAATACGCTCTGTAGAGGAAAGCCGATCGCAGTGTTTCGCTGATGTCTCGAAAAACACGAGTATCGCGATGCTGTCCATCGTTAGATTGTGCGAGACAACGTCCCTATTAGTTTCACCTGTCGCTATAGATGATCCAAAGAGCGCAGAAAAATTTCTAGAAGCACCATCGTTCTTTTGCCGAGAAGACTTCCTTTGTAAGTCTTCGATTTTCATATTTCAGATTACGTTGCAGTGTCAGAAATTTTCTTCCTTCAGATCTCCCTTGATACAGAACACATTTTAACAGTCTATATTCGTGTCAACAGTTTGTATGTAAAATATAGCCTTTCTTCTTTGTATTACAAAGTACGAACTTTTGTACCAAAAAATCTCCGGATTCGGGGAAAATTCGCGCGAAGGTGCCGGGCAATTAAATGAATCGGATTTTCTAATCCAGAAGCCAGTACCATTCTCAAGGACGAACGAACGCGAAGCTCTGAGAATCAATCGTCCGCACTGCCAATAAACTCAAATCTCGACACTCGATGAAACGCGAGAGTAAAAATACGCGGGATATCGAGAGATTACGAGGTAGTAGGAAATCGCAGGAGAAAGAATCCTCGATGCGTGCCGCCACCGTCTCTCGCAGCTATCGCTTGCCGAATTTTCTTTCGTTTCTACGTCACCGCGTCCTAAGTATACAGGGTGTCCCAGTATCGATGATACAATCGGTGGAGAAACGATTCTATATGAAGAAACAAATTGAAAATATGGAATAAAATTGTTTTCTATGACGCTTCGTTTTTGGGAAAATAGAGTTTGAAATAACGTCAAATAGGTGTACTTAAAACATGACCAATTTCGAACTGAACAAGAGCGAGTAACCGATAGGGGATCGTTCTCTGCGTGAAGATAAGTCAAAATAATAGCCAAATTAAAAGAGAGTCTTAAACGAAACAAATTTATTCCATGCTATCGATTTATCTTTCCATACAGAATTATTTTCTCCTTAGTTGTACCATCGATACCGAGGCGCACTGTATAGCGGCAGACCGACACAAATAGTAGGAAAACACTTGCGACGGTAAAACGATCAGCAGCGCCGGTAAATCTTGCGAGGTATCGTTGAGTCTCGACGATGTGCCAGGGAAAATTGGGTTCGTGCATCGAGGGCGGTCCGAGTACTCGCAAATTTTATTTCGACCTCCTAGCGTAGTCGAAATACACGTCGCGAGTATCGTTGACTTCTGGGAACGAATCTTTTAGCATCTTGCTTATACCACCACGGTATCGTCAGTTTCGTGACTCGACGACAAATCAACCGGTCGAAAAAGGGAGAAAATAAAGAGAAAAGGAAAGGCGGAACAAGTCTGGAAGAGTGCTACGAGTGAATTTTTATTTAAAATACTGGAAGTGGGAGTTGCTTTCTTATTCCAGCAGATCTTCAACCGTTATTAAACGCAAAGTAACGGAGTCTTAGGATCGTATAGATTTAATAAAAGATTATGGGCCGAACGTTAGTTTGCAGGTAATTGTTATAGTCGAAGATACAAATGGCTTTTACGAAACATTTGCGACCTTCGGTTCGATTATGTTAATGGGTATCCCAGCTTAAAGGCGTAATTTATGACCACGTTATATTGTTGTCGCGCGGTATATTTATAGTTGACAACGTATATCTTATAGACACGCCGATCAAATGGCTTCGCCGATGCAGTCGCGGCTGTATCGTCTCTGCGCGACACGTACGATCGTTCTACGTTTACCACGTCAATGGAAATCGTTTCCAGTTCGATGGAAACAATCGTGGATTCACGTCGATTCGCTTTGTCGACGTGGCGGCATTGCCTTTGATGCTGTTGGCCCTGTGAGTCCATCGAATTTTCGTTTCTTATTTTGCGGTAATTTTCTTATTCCAGCGTAACAACTTTTCGCGGATGAAAACCAATTTGATAGGTTTCCCGTTTGCCTTTTTTAATTGCAGTTAAACGCGGTTAAAAGTCAGGGCCGTCGAACGAAGAGTGATTTAGCAGCAAGTTGCATCGTAATTTGGGTAATTCGATGAAGGGGCGCGGAGAAATCAGTTTTTGTTTCGAACAGCGTAACCGTCTCCATGGGGATTCGGTAAATTTCGAGGAAAATACAATTTCCAGCATTGTTGCAGGAACGCTTTAGCTGGAAAGGCAAAGGCCACTGTCAGAAGCTTCGAGTTCTTCGAATTTCTCGCCCGAGCGAGCTGCAACTCCTTTAACCCGTCAATCCAGCGCTGCAACACGCTGGAGCGTGGCGTTTTTACGCCATTGCAAATTTCATTGTAAATCGTGCACAGCCAAGCATTTTCTTTCGAACATTGACGCGAGCTCTGTCCTGCCTCTGGAGCAATCACGTGCACGCTTCAAAGTGAACCCATCATAGGCGAGAATTCTTCGAGGAATGTCTCATCATGTTCTCGGAGCTCTCGACTGGATGCACCATTTTCCGAAGAAAGCCTTGCCAAGCGAAGTCCAGTAGTAAAATTCGAAGAGCCTACATTTTTTAAACCCTCCATCATCTGCCAGCATCTTCTCGGTGGTAACCTTTTTAGGATTAGAATTTCCCTTTGCCAGTGAAAAAGCTTCTTTATTAATAATAATTCCTTTATTATTAACGGCACGAATACGTATCTTTAAGTCGTTGCTGCATTTTTCGCGATGGGTCTCGCTGAAAGACGCGCCACGTTGATTACCAGACTACGTCCGACCCACGGTAATTTCCTCGATCAGTTTCTCGACGATGTGGCTGCGTTCTTCACTTTTAGTATCATGAAACTCGTTGCGTCTTTTCGCCGTATCGGTAGCTACGGCTTTAGTCGTGAAAACTCGCTGGCGCTTTGATTAACATTTCCATTGGCCGCTAAGACGGCGAGACTCGAAATGGCCGCGAAAGGATTTCCATTTCATTACCCGATAGCTCTTGGCCAGGGTTAATTCGAAATTCCCCGAACGAAATCGACTTACTGTCACGTCTCGCTGAGAGGGATGGGGAGAAGAAACCGGAGTCTCGGTAGAAATTTATTAGAACTTGTAACAGATAATGCACCCCAGAGATGCAACTTCCGTGCGCCAGGCGTGAACTTAAGCGCATTAGGAGATTGAAGCACGTCCGTACCCGGGAGGCTGTTGCGAAACTTAAACAAATGGCTGGCCCGCTATTTATCCGAGCTGCTTAACAAACCCTTCGAAACGTACCGTGCCGCGATTACTTCGTGAGAACGAAACGAAGTCGTTTGAAGGCTTCCACGTCGGGTCGGCTTCCGAAAACGCGCTTCGTGACGAGATAGAAGAAGCGAGGTTGCCTCGGCCAAGTGATCAATAGACGTCGAATGTACGAGGTGTTTCCAAAGTATATCTCAATGAGGAGGGGGATAATAGACTGAATGATTAAAGGAGCACCTCTTGCTTAAGAAAATATATTCGCGTAACAGGTTCGATTGCTTTCTATCGTAGCGACAAGACTCTCAAATTGTACGATGTAGAAGCTGGGTGCCTATTGGCGAGCATTCACGATATACGAATTGATCGGAAGTAACGCGAAACAATTGCGTATAGGAAAAAAGTGGAGGAAAGTCGTGATTTTACAGACAGTACTTTTTAAAATGTACGTTTATGCTATCCTCGTGTGACGAATGAACTTACGGAAGCTGAATACTGACCGTATGCAGGGAAATTAAAAGATTTACGAAAAATGGAAGTGGTCAGTTTGACTTTCGAGTATATCAGTCGATAACTTCCCATCGCCTATTTGATTAATTTACACTTCTGAAACACCTTGTACACGTACAAGGTGTTGTTTGATAAACTGTCGAAAACAAGAAGAGCGGTTGGATTTGGAAACAGGTTTGTAGTTTTAGTCGCGGGACTAATTTCTTAAAGAGGCTGTAAGCTCTTGAATCTTCTTACCTCTTGCTTTGCAGACTGTTTTCGTGAGGTTTCTTACGGAAACGACTACTATTTAATGCACGTTCCACGAAAGATCAATTGTAAGAGGACACAATAAATCCTAATCCCCAAAGGAACATTTCCCCTTCTTCTTAAAATCTCCGACTCGTTCTTCTGTCAGAAAATAATTCATCGCTCGTATCTTACTTTTGCGCGAACCCGTCGCCTGCTTCGGCTGACCAACGAAAGTATCAAGCCGCGGGCCATTATAAATTCCGCGAATGTTTCAAAGGCGATAAAAAGTCCGTTAATTACGGATTAATGAGCGGTGTAACAGGGGTCGAGGTGAAACGGTACTTTCAACTTTATTTCCACTCCTTGAAAAGTTGATAGTTAAGAGACTTTACGGATGAATCGCGGCAACGCGCCTTTATGTTCGAAACACTTTAATCGAGCACAAATTCCGGCGACCAGAAGCCCGCCACCCTTTTAAGTTCCGGCTTCGGCTTTCCTTGACGAGCTTTGTGAAGCGCTTTATACCCACCGACCTCTTTGTCGCGGGTCTTGTAGACGAAAAGACCCGGTAAACAGTGAATTCCACTTTTTTTTATCGAAACCTCTTCTCGTTCTTCGCAGACGAACCGGTCTCAAAAATTGCATTACGCGATAACGTTTGCTTTTTGCCAACGCTATAATACCAGTGTCTCCTTCTTGATTCGCTGTTTGGCAAGCTGGCCATCTTCTGCGACGATTCTATTCGCTAGACCAGCGTCTGCTAGACCACAGCTAGATTACAAATTCTCTGAAAGGCGCCACCTGAACGACGACGCTGGCCTTTTTATTCGAACGATTCTCTCTACAACGGACTAGAGTTCTTGCCGAATGCGGTATTAGGCTGGAAGAAAGCTGATCCTAGCCATTTCGTGGCGCCAGTTATCGGTAAAAAGACGTTTCTAAGCGATATTCGCACAATCGTAGCGCGCTAATTTCGCATCTGCGAGGATTCTGCAGGATCGTGAAGAACGGGGGGCGAGAAAGAAACGGAAATGAATCTTCCTCGAGGCTGCGCCGCTATTTTTCTCCGGCGTGATTCAACGCTGGCTAGCGGTAGAACCGCTATTACGAAGCTGACAATCTCGCGGCCACCACGCCGCTCGTCGTTGAATCTCCACGGAGCGGTGACAAATGAACAGAGACAAATACTTGCTGATAGAAGACGGCCGAAGAGAAGGATGAAGGATAACGCTTCAATCTTTTAACGCGATTAGCTTGCCAGCCTTTGGCGAACCCGGAGGAAAAAAGCGACGGAAACGGGCAAAAGTCTCGACGTTTCCCGTTCTGCCGCTTCCGTACTCTGACAGCGCGTTCGCCTGGTCGCTTTTGCCGCTTAATTCTGTTGCCTTCTTTGTCATTTCGTTAAGCATTCGTAGTTGAGAACTGCTTTCAGAGGACCAAGCCATTCCGTCCCTTATACCGATGGAAGTAGCAATAATCCATCTCGCAGAGCCGAACGAGTACAAAAATTTCAAACAAGCGCTGCGACGTTATAATTGAAGAGTTTTATCGTTTGGGTAAAACGGCGATGGTCGAAGATTATTGAAAATGTTCAATCTCGTAAAGTTAAATTGAAATCTCTTAAAGTTAAATCTCATGAATTTCATACGAAAGTAGAAATAGATTTTTGTTATTTAGCTACCGTGAATCCAATCGAATCGTCAGTCTCCATACTCGATATACAATGCAGTGACACGATTTTCTATCACACCACGATATCGTTCAAGACAATCGATACTTCGTCCATCTTCCAGAAGACATCTGGTATTTCGCGAAGAGAACGTACGACAGGCTACAAATCCGCTGACAGAATCAACAGAAGAACGAAATTGTCTTAATAAGATATCATCAGATCCGCGACACAGAACGGTGTTCTTGCATAACACGTATTCGTGGCGCCGTGCGGCCGCTTAATGGCGCACGAGCCGGATTTTACACGAGAGAGACTCGACCGTATCGCGCGAACTTAATGCCGACTTCAGTCAACACGCGCGGCTTAGCCCGATAAGCTTAGCCCCTTGATTCCGCGTCGCCCGGCGTCCTGTTCCCTGTCACCCGATTTCATCTACCTGCTCCTCCTATTACACTCTCTTCAGTCATACCAACTTCGCTTATTCATCCTTCAAGCCGCGCGAAATTCGCCAACGTTGCTTCGTGATTTGCGTGTACGTAATGACTCGCCCCGTCACGATACGCTCCCTTTGAACGCCACAGGCGATAACTTTGGTAACAACGCGACTTTTTCGCTTTCTCTCGATGCCTGCTCGAAGAAACTTGTAACAAGTTCTGTGGAGAACCGACTGGCCTCAACGAAAAGCTCTACTAGTTGCGGATAATGTAGCGTTAACTCTCAAACGCATAGTAACATACGCTCCCTTTCGCGAGTACGAAGACGAAAGAGGTAAAACTGAACGAGTATGGAGAAATTGTTAAAATCATCGAGAAATTATTATTGCATTTGGAATACAAAGTGTAAAAGTTCGTATATTCGATATTACAATGAATATTAAATTAAATAGCTTCCTCGTCCATAATCTGTCTCGTCTAATTGTCTGAGTAAAAGGCTACAAAAAAAGTGACGTAGGCTTTTAAAACAATTTTTCCATAATTGTGCGACGCATAAGTTGGTAATTTCAAAATGTTCCGCTACGTTCAAAAATATCACGCGTTCGACGGACTTGAAGTTTCGAAATTTAAACGAACGGAACTCGACGTTGTTGGGCACGTTGTTAAGAGAACAAAAGGCAGAATTGCCGGGTAGATGCTTAACAAGCGAAATGCGAAACTTTTTTCCAGTCGTTAGATCTCGAAGGTTATTAACATCGCGAAGCCGGAATTGGCCGAGTCATCGTTGCAGCCAGCAACAACAGGTAGCCTCGCGAGGCTCGATTGCGCGTATTAATAGCGGCCGGCTGGTTTCGAGTTGCGTGGCTCGATTCCGAAAATTCGCCCCGTTAAAAAGTTCGCGTTCCAGTCGTGAGTGCGCGAGGCTTAATTAAACCGCGCGCTCAACCGACCGAGGAAGCGGCGAAGCCTTCCAATTAGCGGGGAACAACGTGATCAACGGGAACGATAAACCTTTGGGTTCTTCGAAACGTCGACGAAAATTCGCGTTTCGATCCGCAACTTCGATTGGATCTAGCTGTGGAAGTGGAACTCGTTGCGCCACAATGGAACCGTGTTTTCGGAGAAAGTCAGAAATGAAAGGGAGAAATAGGGGTGGCGAAAAAAATAGAGAAACACGATGGAATTGTGGAGAAGTCAGCAGTAACGCGCACAAAGTATCGGGGGATAGAGTTGCACTCTTGCGGAACGTTCTGTGGAGACCGACATAAGCAAGCTTCGAGGAGTTGGGCACGAGGGTGAGTTCCAGCGATGCATAAAAGGCGACCGCCCGATTGTGCGAGCAGGACAAACCGACAAAACGCCGTGTGGGGAGGAATTTTTTAATGTAGCGCGTCTATTTTTGTTCGTGGTCTGAATGAACGTTTGATTTTAAGAATAAACGATCTAACGAACTAAGCTTTATAGGTTTACGATGCAACCCGGTTGTTCGTACGCGATCGTAAAAGGAACTCGAGTTGATCCGATAAATTTGAATCTCTGATTCTCGCTATTTGCCGGTCCATCGTTTCTCCCACTCGAACAATGAATCCATCTATTGGAAGTAATTAAGTGCTCAGGCGGGATTCATCGGCGATAAGTGGACAAATTATACGGTCAAGTAACAACGATCTATACCTATGGTTACCATTCGGCCGGTTAAACGATTTCGCTAAAAGTCGTTTCAGAGATCGCGAAGAAATTTCGTCGTCTTTTTTCCTTTCTAGACTCCTTCTCGCTACGGCCGATTTAATTTCGCGTCTGGAAGATGAAACAGCAGCTCGTAATCTGTCATCTGCAACGACCGCCCGACCCCCAACAACCAGTTTCGGGGAAATAATTAACTCTTGTATTACTCGCTCCTGTTTGCTCGAGTGCAACCGAGTAAATTGTGTTTTAAACAGTAACTAACCAGACTAGGACTCGAGCATGTATACCTTGGCGCGTTATTCTCTCTCTACTTTATTTCCTTATAAAATCTTATTCGATTTCGCTTCTGTCAAATATCCTATAAATTGGACGATGAACGCGAGCATTTCTAATCGTGAAATAAAAAAAAAACGGTAATCTCTTACCTTACACTTGGGATATTCTTCAGCAGGCGTAGGTCTCTTCCAGCCCAATAGGGGTGGGATGCAAACGAGAGCAGACAAAAGCCACACGAGCGCTATCATCAGAGCTGCCCTGGCCGGGGTCCTCTTCTTTAGGTAATCCACCGCCTGCGTGATGCTCCAGAATCTGTCCAAGCTTATCAGACACAAGTTCATGATACTGGCGGTGCACAGCAACACGTCCATGGCCGAGTAAATGTCGCACCACCAATAGCCGAAGATCCAGTATCCCATAATCTCATTGGCCAACGAGAAAGGCATAATTACCAGGCCCAGGAAGAAATCAGCCACGGCTAGGCTAGCTATAAACCAGTTCTGTATATTCTTCAGCGCTTTCTCCGTGGCTATGGCAATGATCACCAGCATGTTGCCCACGACGATCACGATCATCAACAGCGTCGCCAGGACGGATGCCAGAATGATGTGTGGCAGCGTGTATCCGGATGGATACAAGCTCTCCCCGAACACGATGTACGACGTTTCGTTGCACAGGCTGCCGTTACACGGGAACAAGAGACTCTCGTTGAAAGAGTCGTTGAACGATCCACCGATATCCTCCATTATGCCGCCCAGGCCGAACAACAGTTCCAGCTCCCTCAGTCCTTCCACGTCGTCTTGGTCGGTGGTGACACCGAGCCCGGTGGTACTGTCGAAAGCAACGGTGCTTTCCTCGCTGATATTAGCGACCTCCACTTCGCCCAACTGTTCGGTGACGAGGACGGGCAATCTGGTACCCGACACGATACCTCCAGCACCGAATCTAGCGCAGGCACAATCACCGGTTCTCTCGATCGGTGCCACCTGTCGAACGTTGGCCTCGGTACCCGTGTCGTTTCCGGTTTCGGAGGAGTTTTGTTCGACGTCTGGTCCTTGGTCGACTTGGTCGGGGATTTGGGTGGTTCCACGATCGTCGTGAGTCGTGGTCGCGGCGGCTATCAGCCGGTGCAGTTGCTGCTCGTCGGTGAGGATCGCGCTGTCAATCGAGTGGGCCTCGTTAGTGGAAGACGTAGTGCCACCGGTTGGTCGAGACCACGTCATGTTCTCGTCGAAGACGCTGGTAGACGCCGTAGTCGGACTACCGGCGGCGTCGATGGTCATAATGCTGTCGAGGAGCGGCATCACTCGCACCCTCGCCGTCGACTGTAGATGCTATCTCGACAAAGTCGAGGCGGACGTGGTGGCCGCGCGCGAGTAGCAGCGTGCACCGGGTGCAAGCTCGAGTAGCAGCAACAGCAAGATGGTAGTGGTCTCGTCGCATCTCGAGGCCAGGGGCGTCATGCCCGTTTCAGGATGAGGTCATCGTCATTAAACGGACAATGGCGTGTGGCCTGTGTAGCTTCTTGGCGACAGCGGATAATTCGTTCCTTCTTTCCTGGATCCCTCTTCGGTTCGAATAGAGAGGGAGGAAGGAAGGAACGGCTACTTTTTCTACTCGTTACTCGACGCACAGTCCTTTCTGTATCGAACTATTGTTCGCGGGAACTTGGATATTCTCGGCTATGACGCGGCTTCTTCGTGAGAAACGTATGTAAGAAACGTTGTATATAGTTTCACCCTTGGACAAACAAGGGAGAAGAATCACTCGCTCGTTGGACCAAAGTCTTTTAGAATCCGATTTTTTGGCGATCCTCGCCTGGCGGCTGCCTACGTACCACCTTCCTGTTCCACGTTGTCGCGCTGGTAGCTTGGCCCTTGATTTATTGCTTGCGTGAGTTGCGACTCCCTCTTCGTATTCCTGGTATTCCGGCCGGTCTCACGATGACGGAGTTAATACGGAAAGAGCGTACAGAGAGATTTATGGATAGTCCGCTGGCTGGTTGGATTCAGGAGATAAAGGCGGATAGGGGAGGGGAGGCAGGCAGCTAGACGGCGAGACGAGAAAGAGAAAAGCGGCCAAGACGGAAAAGAAGGAAAAGATAGAGATTGAGAATGGGCGTGAAAAATTGGTCCCCCTTTTTTTTTACCTTCCTCTTAGATTAAAGCTCAGACATCTTCGAATTAAGCGAACAACGGCCTCTGCGCGACACGATCGCCCGACGATGATTCTCAAAACGAACTGGATCGCGAAATCTACTCGGCAGCTATCGACGAGAAGAAAATTGATACCGAGACGGATCGTGTAGCGTGTCACTTACGACGTCCGATATTCGAGCTATATCATCGTCGAGCTTTCCCTACTCCCCGTAGCTTTCGCTACACGCTCGGCTCTACGTTTGCTTATCCCCGGAGTCCGAACGGCGCCCTCAAGCTAATTAATTATCGCGCCAGGGCTAAAAAGGCTAAGCGCTGGATATATACCCGTACTGCTCCGACTTGCGACTTCAGCGAATTGTTTACCATTAAACACGTAATTTACTCGTCCTCTTTGGTAACCGAATGGAAACACAGAATCGAACGTCACAGATTATTTTATATAATTCTACGCACACCCAGACACACGCGGCGACGAATCGCGGAACCAGCTTAAATCCGTAAACCTTCTATACATACACATTTACACGTAATTCGCGTTGCTACTTCGAATCTCTTTGGTTCTCTGTAACTCTGATAGGCTCGATTTATTATATCGTCCGCTCCAACGTCGTTGCGTCAATGGTCCTTGAGTCGTAGCGTAACGATTTATCCTGCTTTATTATTACGTTATTGTTACGTTATTATTACAGTCCTAGCACGTAGATCGTTGGAGGAAAATGGCAAGGACCGTGGTACGAGAATGAGTGCGCGAGAGGAAGGAAAAAGGAGAATGCGTCTAGGACGTTCCTTCGATCAAAGTCGACGTCCTCGACCCATCTGTACACCTATTTACACTCTCGAGATTCGTCGATACACGTCCCTGAACCCTTTTCCCTACCGCCCGTCCTTTAACCCTCTCCTGTTTCACACGGCTGGATCAACAGGATTCATTGGCGCACACCGTGTCCTCGAGTTCGGAATCGGGTAACCTTGCACAAACTGTGCCACCGATTCGCGTCAGCTGATCGCCCAGCGACCGAAGTTCTCCCGACACACGGCAAAAGTTCGCTCGATTATTCCCCTTCGTTCGTCGACACTCTCAGTTTCCAGCCACGAAGCACACGTCTCTCCGTAATTTCGCGAGATCTCGACCAGTAGCGAAGATCACGGTCTCCCTCGTCACGCTGCTAGCTTCTCCATCGAGTTTGACATCCACCACGCGTTCTCCTTCGACTCATTTCCCATGAGAAGCGCCACTCGACGATCGTCGATCGTTATCGCTCGACCCCGAGATTCTTTTCCTCCGAATCTCACAGCAACGTGGACTTTTTCCCTATCATCGGGATAGATCGTTAGGAGCTTCACTTTGGGATATTCTTCGGCGAAAGACTTGCAAATCGGAGAAGCAACGATCTTCTATCGCGTTTCTATCGCGTCGTCCACGTCGTTTCCACTTGGCCCGTCACAAGGTCCACCGTCGCACGCACGATCCTCGCAGATTCCTCTTGGAATCGCACACGACGAAACACGCGCGGGAAAGTCGAGCTTGCGACTCGACGAAGTTCAAGGATAGTTCGAAAAAGACGATTACACGACGATGGAACGATCGAGCGCGGGACACCACTTGTCGGAGGCGAGATTCGAAACGACGAAGGGGAAAAACTATCTTTCGACGTTGGGAACTTCCAGCTAAATTGAACGATAAAAGCGGCAACGAACGTGGCTCTGATCGTGTCTCGTACGATAGGTTTGATTTAGCGAGTATCAGGATCCAGCGAATCCTCTCTCCTCGTGGTCCTTGAACGGCTGATGCGTGCGTGCGTGCGTACGTGCAGACACCTCGAGGTTGTCTCGTGGATGTTTGGGAACGCACTGCAGCCGCGAGGGACGAGCCAGGAACTCGGACTCCCTCTCGTGTCGTTCGCTGGATAGAGACTCTCCTCGCAGGATCGAGGCGGGCGTGCGACGAAGAAAGTTGGTGGAGAGGGATGGAGCGAGAAAGAACGAGAGCGACCGGTGTGCATGTGCACGTGTAACTCGGTCCACACCGACGTTCGAGCCGCGTGTCCGTGAATTCTCCGCACTCTGTCTATGTTTGCGAACGTGTGTGCATGTATGTGTGTGCACGCGCGGGTGTGCACGCTATCGTATAGGTGAGAGGACGCGGCCGCGCGCGCGCGCGCCTCTACGTGCACGCGAGAGAGCGAGCGAGAGGGAGAGAGAGAGGTTGGCTAGCTCACTGGAGGCTGACTGGTGGCCCGACCGACCGGTCCGTCCGTCGGTACCAGCGTCGGGGCGCCGTCTGACGGAGTTGCGAGAGCTGCGGCGCAAGCGTCGGGACGCCGCCAGCACCCGACCGACGCGGCCTGACAGTCGACTTTGGACCATCGACCGATCGGTCCGCTGGCGAAAAAATACGCCTGTTCTCCTTATTCTGATACCGTAGCTTGCTCATCCCTTTTTGCCATCTTATCTATGAAATCTTTACGTTCGTTCATTTTTTAAGCAACGAAGAGGCAGAGCGATTTCTCGGAGACGGTTAGCAATTATCCGATCGATCGAAGATGATAAATCTCTTTCCTATAAACCCAATAGGCGAAATGGCAACCAGTTGCCAGTTCCCATTGTCCGCCAGATCGATTTGCCCGAATCTCAGATTAGATCTGATCAATTGAACCATCCGGGTCATTGGAAGATGCGTTCCCGCCAGGCCTGCCGTTCCAATTGCCTAGCAGACTGTAATCCATCGCGTGTTGATCGATTGTCCGCTCCGTTTCATAGATCGTGATCGTGACACTAACAGCAGGATATTTAATATTTCGATTAACTTTGAACTATCCAATTAGACGACTCGCTAATGGATAGCTTAGATACAATAAAGCCGGATATAATTACCAAACCAGGCCAAGTTCAGTGGAAAACTCCGCCAGCTATTCCAAACATCCCCGCCCAATCCTCTTCTATATCCGAACCATTCAGCCGAGCCGAATTTGGGTCCAGATTTATCCAAGTAATCCAGCGAGCAGCTGGAAGCGTCCACCCTCAACCCCCGGGCTTAATATTCGAAATAGCCGTCCCCTCGAGCTATCCCTGCCGCCACTTAATTGTTCACGTTGCTCCCTAGATCGTGAAGTTCACGCGTTGCTTTCCGCCGCGATAACAAACTCCCCGGGGAAGATTCACCTCTGCTGGAAGCTCTGGTCGAGGGAAAACGAGAAGCAAAAGAGGGGGGGGAGGGGGGGGGGGCGGAAGTGAGCGGCCGAAGCCGCGTCCACTAAAGCCGGCGTCCATTTGCCGGGATCGTAAATTAGGCGACCACAACTTGATAGTCGCCTTTAGAACATCGAGCCACCGGATCGGGAATATATTATGTTGCTCTCTAGCTGGCTGCTTGTTACCAGCCCCGGGGTATATTCACGAACGTGCAACTACCACGATAAGACGAGGAGAAGAGCTCGACGATCAGCAATTCAGGCGTCAGATCGCGATACGCTGATTACGATACCGACATCGGCATAGCGAAACGTTAATCGGCTGATCAGAGTCGTTGACGGCCGACGTCAACAATCGGCCTCTTCCTCTCTTCGATTCGTTCTCGTTTTCCACGACTGGATCGCGACATTAAAGCCGATACTACCAAAGAAGCCATTATGGGTGTGGTGTTTTTCTATGGCTTTAAAAGGGACAGAATAAGAATAGAGGTAGCAGTTTAGACGACAAAATTGGCTGATCGGGTATTCTCTTTTAAAGTTAGTCCCCGAAATGAAGATTTAAGAATGCATAGAATATTTATTGGAAACGCTCTCGGTGGACGTTGAGGCTCGATCTCGGTGACTGTCGGACGGCAGCGTGTTTGAGAATTCGTTATGAGTCGAGGGAAATTTTAACGAACCTGTCTTCGGGTCTTATTCGTAAATCGGCCCGCGTTTTCCAACGCTCTGGGCGGCTGGACGGTGGCAATAAAAATTTCATTAAACGGTTCCCGGTATGTTCTCAGGTTACGATACTTTTGCGATGCTTTATTAAATTTTTATCGAACTATCGGCGCGGATCGAAGCCACCTCGCTCTCTTTGTTACGTGAGCCAGCAACCGACGATCGAGATATTTGCACGTACATATTCTTCGCTTAATCGCCACGTGGGACGCGATAAGCTTCCAGGTGAAATTAATTCGCGCGTCCCTCTAATAAAATCCTCGTCATTATAGAGAGCTCGAATGTCCAACGTAATAAAAACGTGATCCGCGGGCTTGCAAACATTTTTCAACGTGTCGATACTACGGCGAAATCGTGTTAAAAAGAGACAGTTATTAATTAAAATGGACAGCCGGAACGTGAGATAAAAATCGCGCTTGGGGCAAACTTTGATCTTATTTCGTCCGCGTTTTCCATCGGTGTAACAAAAGTTGAAGTTTCCATTAATAAATAGTAGAACAAATGGATTACATTTCGCTTTTCCTATATTTATCCCTGACCGATGGTTCGCGACCGTGAACCGTATTTACGACGGAGCCTACCGCGCGTGTTGCTACGGGCCATACGTTGAAGCGACCGCTTCTCCGAACTGGGAGGGGGTAGTTTAGAAATTATATGCCACTTCGACAACTCGGCAACCTTATAAGCGACCGTGGAACTTGTTGGAAGGAGCAAGAACGGGACATTACCAACGCAGATTCGTCGTTTGAAGTTCGACGGTTGGAAGTTGCGATCGTTTGGAATCTTCCTGGAGGCGAGGAACCGATAACTTGGAGTTCGATAACTCGACGATCCGCTATGCCGCGTCGCGAGACGTCGAAAAAGGAAAGAAATTACGCGGGGAAGAAGGAACGGAGCCAAGGCGGGACGATGAGCTGTTCCCTGCGAAAGTCGAACATGGACAAACGTGTAATTGAAAGTGGCACGGAAGCAATTTCCGACAAAGCGATGAATAATTCAAAATAAAGGGACGCAAAGAAAGGAATCCAGCCGTTCCTGTGTAAAATAATTCAATCGGAATATATTACCCGGGCCATGGCATTAATTCGCGCGAGTAGCGAGAAGCCCCCGGATAGAATTAACTTTATAACCGACTTTTTCTTTAAGCGAAAAGAAAAACCCAGAGGCAATAATTGATAGAGTCACGACACGACGACGTTCTCGTTTTTCTTTCTTAATTTTTTTCTTTTTTTTTCTTCTTCTTTTTTTTTTTTTTTTTGATGGGACGTATTATTTCGAATTTCGAGAGGACGGAGAGTCTACTTGTTGCTTATTAAAACCTCTAAACGTAATTTAGCACGTTCGCATCGAGTCGAAAGTTTTCAGCAGCGTCGAAAAATTAGCCGCTACGCCAGCTCACAATACACCCTCCTCTACGCGGAAAAGAAAACTGTGTCACACAGGGAGCGAGGCAGAAGAGCGAGAGGACACGCGGCACAGACAGGAGAATTCTCGAGCTCGAAATTTCCAACGGTGGCTATCGCGGCCGCCCTTCGAACGCCCAGGGCCGCGTCTCTCGTTTTCACCCTTCCTCTCTAGCTCTCTGTGTATCCATAAGGCAGACGTCCTCGGTTCCTTTGACGACGCCGCGTCAACGCTGCCATCCCCATCCACACCCGCGAGCTGCTCTCATTCTCTCCGTCTGTCTCTTTGCCGAAAGTTTGCCGTCGGTAAGTTCGGCATATTGTCGTAACTCCGACGTGCAGGCTTCTCCTCTGTTTCCGTGTATAGGACACATATTGGTGCGCAGTGTGTACGTGTATCAGCATTGTTCCCGTCCGGAGAACATGCACGGAGAAACTAGTTAGGAACTCCTTCGTTTTGGCAAGAGATACGGGGCCATCTCGCGACCACCATCGAATTCGACCAGCATTGTCTGTCAACGTGCACGAGAAGCGATCATTGCGATTTACCTAGTCCGATGTTATCTACTGTATATAATTCGAGTTCTAGAGGAACAACGAAGGAGATCAGGTCCTGGATTAGGTCAGACAGTAAACTCGGACACGAGGATTTCTCGGAGGATTATGATAACACGAATGCCGTGTTTTGGTTGGTTGATCAGGATGTTTTTAGACTAGCGTAAGGAAGATCAATCCTGGATGTTCCTCGTATTATGTAGGAGCTTAATAAAAAATCGTAAACGAAATATCGATGCGCAAACAACTTCGCAGATTTAAAGTTCTACGAAATGTAAACAGTCCAGGGTGCAGTTACGTCAATGGTTGTCGACGCTTGATACTTCAATTTGCGATAACGTTATCATCTAGTATATATTTGTGACAGTGTGTAGTTAGAAAACCTTGAAGAATTGTATTTTTCAATATGCGTCTCTTTGATACTGAACGTAGAGAGATTTTCATATTTTAAATGTAAAAGGCAGACGATGATCGCAGGAAGCTTCTTTCACCGATCCGTGAGGAGTTAATCTGATAGCGAAGATCTTGAGGGGTAATATTTACGTCAATCCGAATGGAGATCGATAGAGAAGAGTGCGATTACGGAAGACAGCAAAGGTGTTGGATAAATGTTTGTCGAATTACTCGTGCTGGTGATAAGACATGGATGTTTGAAGAGGTAACCAAAGAAGAGAAGATTATTCTGAAATCTAGAAGAATCTTTCCGAGCAATTTCAAGGCAATTTCCTATATTCGAAATTTCTTTGATGGAGTATACCGGCATACTTCGACATACTTCTCACCAAGATATTTCATCGCTGCCGGTGAACTTTGAAATCGTTTCGCCGTTTCCAACGGAGAACCATGCGCATTGACTTTGTAATTTGCTCGTCGCTACCGCGTTTCCAAAGTTAACGCGATCGAAGCGCTTGCGATCTCTAGGATGTTTACGCGATCCGTTTAATCGCCGTTAAAACCTTTGTTCCGCTCCTCGAACTCGTCAGGATTTCGATATCACGCTGCATGCAAATGTTTCTACGGATCGACAAAGGGAAACTTCCCCGCATTAGGCTCTCTCCACGGCGCAATAACTCGGCCGATAAAGCTTCGTTTACGAGGTCCACGCGAGAGTGACTGCCGAGCAACTACGAGTTCCTATTATTTATTGATGGGACATAAAAAGAACAGGATAGAAAAAGGGCAGAAAAAAAGAAGAAAGAAGTGGCATCCGAGCTGTGATAAATTTCGTCGTTCAAGGGTCCTTTACGAGGTCGGTCACCGTAAAATTACGCATTAAAATTAGCTGACAGATTTGCTTAAAATTAGCCACGCGAACTCTCTGGTATCGGGCCCAGCTAACAATAAGTGGAGTGCATAAAAAGTCTTTGTGGGAAAGGTTGGCGAACTCCAGCGCGAGACTTTGCGTGCAACGTCGGAAAGAGAAGGAATGGGCGACCCTGCTGCTAGATTCTGTTGAAAAGAATCGTATTTCCATCGTGAATCATCCTCGAATATTTCATGAAGAACCTTCCCGTATATCGTGTTTCGAATTACTTTGGCCGTAATGTAGACTCGATGAAGATTCTTTTATCTTCACCCGTAATTGCATTCGGTCGTTATATGAAGTCGGTAAAGGATTATAGAGATTGGTGGAAATGTTTCTGACCACATGGTGGAACGACTCTCCGTACTCGATTATGCTTTTTCGAGAAGGCCTTTCGGTATCATCCATTTCGCATCGAGAGGTTAATCTACTTACTGAAATCTACCTAATTAATCAAGGGGGTAAATTTGATTTAGAAACGAGGTCTAGCTCGACACTGCACGTAGTATCTAACGCGGCAATAATTTCCACGAAGTATCGCGATTCCAACGAACTGATTTCAACGTGCGTAAGCAACGTTTCATCTGCGTGATTTCTGTCAATGAAAATTTTCCACGATAACGCGGAACGTCACAATTGCCATGAATACCGGAGAATTATCGTATGTTCTGTTCGCGACCATTCGGCTTGGTCAATAATGGGCAAATGACTAATACGACGAAGCGTAGTCATAACGCAAACCGGAAACGTAACGTTCGTATACGTATACGTCGTATTACGTATTGTTACGGTAACAGCAGCGGAGAAAGCGGTAAGGGGACGAAGACGATATGCAATCCACGCCTCTGTTGTCCCTGTTCAACTACGATTCTCTATCGTCCCTCGAATCTGTCGAATCATTCGCCATACATAAGTTTCCGATTCTCTTACAGTATCATTCTTAGGTATTTGGACACGTCAATTTATTCGCAACAACAACAATATTATTTATTATTTATTTATTATCTTACAGAATTCACGGAAAGTAAATTTTAATTAATTGGTATTTTTTGTGTTATCATCATGTGATATGAAATTCAGTATAAAAAATAATGCGACAGATAACACCTCCCTTACAATGCTTCAAATTTTGAGGGTGTATGTAAACTTCTACGTTCGACTGTATATATGAATCAAAGAATCATAAATCTTCTGAGAATTTTTTACTTCGACCACCTCTACTACTTCGCCATCAATCATCATCGTGCTGTTCTTGGAAAGCTGTTACGTGTGTAATTCTTCTCGGAGAATGTATTAGACGATTCTATCACTTTTATTTAAGATACGTATCCATCAGTTCTTAGAATCATGGTAAATACAAATTGTTCGCTTAATAAAGATTACGATGAAAGGGAAGAAAGATCGGAGGAAATAAAATTCTGGAAGAACTGCTGAAAGCAAGTGCAACGATCTTCGTGTCGTTTCGAAGTATAGCTCCCTTTTCCGTTATTCGATTCGCGACTATAAACCGCGGTTTGTGTATCGTGGCATCGTAAAACATCAGATACGTTTCACTGGCTGACGTTGCACACATAAATCGTTCGTCCGGTAGTCTATGAAAATCCAAGAAATCTTTGAGCAATCACGTAAAAATAAGGAACACGCGGTAGTAAAAAGGTTGCGTTTCGCGTGTACAACAGCATCGGTGTATCCGAGACGAAATTAGTTTAGGGATAAGGGTTGAACGTATTCGTTATATTAGCACGTAGAACCGTTTCGAACGAGGCGCTCGTAAAACTCTACGTTCCATTCGTTTTCTTTTTTGTATTTCGACAGCCGAAACCCGATCGAATTTTTGTTCTTACGCCGTTAATGGATCGCTCGAATTTTCAGCGGTACGAGGAATTGTTCGAAATATTCCGAGGGGAATCGGCGGTCTGGTAAATATACGGTATAATGGGGAAAAAACGCGGACACGCTGGCCGTTTGTTAATTTCCTGTTTGTGGGAGCGTCCTTGGGGAACCTGTGGACGAATGAAATTACTCTGGCCGTGAAGCATTGCCACCGGCTGCCTCGAGTGCCGCTTTTTAACATAACGAATATTTAAAGGTTCGAATAACGAGGTGGGTGTAAGCACGCGGGGCGAGTTCGAAAGCAATTTTTAGAAAGCACCGATAATTTTCTGCTGTCTGGAAATCGACTCGTAACTCGGCGTAGTTTTCGTTGATATCGCGTAGATAGCTACCAGGTTCTTTTCCGGAAAATAGATTAACAACAGTCGATTCCGAACGAACCGCAGATACTTGCGGCGATTTTAGTTCGCAGAGTCCATTTTGGAAGGAAGTTACTTTGCCGTTTTAGCTTGACCATCTCTCTTTCTCGTTCTCTCTCTTTCTCACTTTCTCTCATTCTCTCCCGGTCTCTCTTTCTGCGTCGCCAACCTTCACGACTCGATCCAAATCGATCTAACATTCCACCCTGCGGATACGTCGAATGGTTTATGGTAGACCTCAAGGCTTCAAACATTTCCTTCAGCTTCCAACGCGATGTGTCCAGGCGATCGTCGAACCGCACTCGTGTGCACTTTTCCACGATTTTCCATCGAGTTTCTACGTGTCGGAATTTTGGAACGCTGGTCTACGGAATTTCGCAGCGCGCCGAGATATACGTGAATTCGGTTTTCATTTTGGTCTGCAGAACGCTATGCAGTTGCTGATTACAGAATTCCAGGGCTCGATTAATATTTGTTATTATAGAGAAATTTCTCAATTTTTTTGAACGATGAAAAATGTTCAGCAGTCGGTTCTTGGATTTTATTGGATTTTGTTTCAAAATGGTAGTCAAATAAATTACCTACGGTTTCAAATGTAAGTCTGCTAATAACGTCCCGTGTTCTTCAGTCATACAGTCAAAGAAAGTATTTCGATTTACCGCAAGACGGTTTATTTTCCGCTATCTCGCTAAAAAGTTTTTGCTCAAGATTTCTGCTTCGCCGTCCCAAGATCTGAATCATTTTATACCACCAGGACCATTATTTATCGTGACGCAAGTGTATTGTTAAATTTTCTTTCAACCTCTCTGCTCTGCTAGCGGAAGTGGCAGTATTCTCGGTCGCGGAGGACGCGGGTCACCGGAAATAATGCTTTAAACCGATAGTATCTTCAACTTCCCGTGTCTCGGAACCCATATGGAGCGTTTCAAAAAATTACGTCCGACAAATCAACTCGTTCCTTTTCCCTCGATCGAATCTCCCACCCCCTAAAATTCGCCATGTTTCTTTGCCTTGACTATCCTCCTTAATTCTGCTCCGATCTACACATTCTGCATGTCCCAATCTTCTAATGTTTTAACAAAATGCTCAACATTGCGCATCCGTATCGATTCTTTCGCAGTCTCCCTCAATTTACGTACCATGTTTCTAGTGAAACTCGTAAAAACATAAATTCGCAAAAACATGCACGATGGATTAATAATTTTTCACGCTACACTTAGCAACACGCGGCATGATTAGGAACAAACTGAACTTTACGTGGAAAATCGAACAGGATACCATGTTTGCCGGGGTTGCTCGCGGAACAGAACGAAAGGGAGAAAGCGATGCAACGAGTCGCGAGACAAGCAAGGGGAAGTCAAGGCGCTTTTTTTAAGCGCTCGCAGGGCAAGTTGGCTGAAGAGAGCGAGGGGTGCGGGCCTGGAGGTGATGGACGCGCACCGGTCGTCCGACACGACCCCTTTTCCACGTGTTGCTCGCCTCTTCGTCGTCCCAATGCACCAGCAGAGTGCTGCTAACGAGGACCCCGCCCTTGTGACGTCATACTGAGGCCGCGCTTGCGTGTGCGTGACCGTATATGCAACCGTGTACTCACGCACACTCGGACGAGCACTCGAGCGAACGCTGCGTGCGCGAACACGCATGCACGCCACGGAACTAGTGTGCGTCATACCCTCACCCCCTTCGCTCGACTCGCTTGATTTCTTTACGCCGACTTTTTCCACGACCCTCCCGCATCCCGGTTTTCTCCTCTTTCCTCCGTCTTTTTCCTCCATCGTGTACTTCACCGTGCTCACCCTTCTTTTTCTGCCTTCCACTTTTTCTTCTCCTTACCCTTCTTCCAACTTTATTTTCGTGACGTCTGCGGTCGGATGAATACATAGAGAACCTTGTCTTTCTGCATTCGTTCTTCCCTCCAGATTTATTCGAATTGTTAAGCTGTCCGGCTATCTGTAGGTTTCATCAGCCAAACGACTACCAAGAGGCGCAAGAGCAAAGTAAGTAAGAAACACGAGACTGTCGATGCTAATTGGATCGTGCGAAGCCTCTTTGCACTAAAGAGAATCGGAGAAGGTTAACAATTCTGAATTCATATTTCGTTTCCGCGACGAAAGTATCGCTTTAACGTCTTTAAACACCGTCATTTGTCATGCTTTTATCATGTGTTCGGAATAACTCTTGTCCTTAAATGTTTCTACCTACGTCATCCACCACCTACAGGCACGTCGCAGCCCTTATTTTCTCATTTACCCTTCGTCTTTCCATTCCACCGTCTGAGCGCCGTGTGTTCGAACCGACATAGTTTATCCGACTTTCTTCTCTTCGCAACTTCGCTGACACATACAAGCAGGTCGGCGTGTATGCACAGTTGGACAGAGGTGGGCAGGAAAAATAGCGGAAACGGTGGATGGAGAAACGAAACGTTGGGAGACAAATGGAGAAGAAATCGAGAAAGCACGCGAGGCAGGAAAATAGAAAGAACACACGGGGTCACGAGGGAAGAAGTAGAAGGCCAGTTTGCCTCGCCGTGGAGGGCGCAGGGGGTGTATCGACCTCCACCAGATTCTACCCTAACTACGAGCCGGACGGAGGGTGGCGGCATCGTAGTAATGGTGAAAACGATGGTAGGGGTGCGGTGACGTCATGAATATGCGAAAGAAAGAGAGAAAAGGACGCGAGGGGCGAGGAGCGAAGTTTGCAGAGTAGGCCGACGCATACACACGCGTTCCGGCCACGTCGGTGGGACTTGTATCTCGAGCATCTGCTGACGCGATTCTCGATCCGTGCAATCGATTTACGATCGCGCTCTTTCTCTCTCTCTCTCTCTCTCTCTCTCTCTCTCTCTCCTGTTCCTTATCGTGCAACGCTCGTGAATCGGAGAACTCTCGATTGCTGTTTGATTATTGAAACTCAGCGGCCTGCTAGTTGGTGCCGACACATTTTCTGGACATCCGCGCACAGGGCTAACGTCACTGACCGATGATGACGTCGGGACGTCAACGAGAGCTATGATTTGTGAAACATAGATCCGTGCGCGTGTTTGTATGCGAATGCATAGAGACTGTCTGAGTCTAGGATTACGATGATCACTCAAACGATCGGGTGATTGGAACAGCGGGAAACTTAAGACGCGTTGACCCAGGCCTAACGACTCTTACGCTGTGCGTCACTAATAATATTAATGAATTCAGCAGGAACAGGAATTCAGCTTTGAGAAAAGCCGAACAAATAGATTTGTAATTTTATAAATTACAGATTACGTCGCTAATATTGCTAGTTACTTCGTTTCTCTACACTGTTGTATGTAATCTAGAGACACAAAGCATGACAAGCGACTGACGTGTATTTTGTGCAATCTACTTATGCAATTAGTATATCTGTAACGTGTAACGTCTAAAATTTCACTGAGAATATTAGCTCGACCAGGCAAGAACCACTTAGCTCCGTGATGAGCGCTCTTCGACAATGGGAGCCTTTAAGAATTCTTTCGAAGAGACTGTCTGAGCGATGGTTTGGTAATAAAGACACGGATAAAAGAAAGCCACCCTTGGAGATTAAGGGCGAAAAACCCGGTCGATTTCATCGTTAGACAGAGTTAGCTCGCGCGAAAGGAACCACATAGTCGTTCGTAATCGTCATTTTTCGTTTAATTGGCCAGGAACGTTGGAAGCCGTTTATTAGGAGCGTATTATTTTCGAGCTGCAGAAGTCGTATTGATGACTGGCAGCTCCCTTAACCAGCACCGACAGGCATCGCGTCGCGGCTGGTAATTCAATTCTTTCCTGGAAGGAAACTTCGAGCAACCCTCTCACCGCTGGTACAGTAATACTGAAACGCTTGCGGAAATGTATTCTGCATTTCCCTCCGTGTAAATGCATTTCGGTTCCTTTGCACTCAGCTCTCGGAATTACGCGAGACATCGAGTTCGTGCCTGCTCGAATCGAACTGGTCGAAAAAATAACGTGGCGGCTAATGGGAAGCTCATTGTTGAACTAGCTGAAAGCTGTATCCGCGAATTGGCTATAATTAGATGACCACTCGTGGTCCATCTGCCGCAGGACAAACATTCCACGCTAGTATGCAAATAGACTCGATCAATGCTTCTGTTGCGGCGATGGTTTGACCGAATTTCATATCATTCGGAAGAATTTTCATCAACAGGAAATACATCTAACGCGAAGAACACGATCAACTTCGTTGAATCTTCCTCAACACGTTTACGGTGGTAACATGTACGCGGGACCTTGGCTGTCAGTAATTATAATAGTGTGCAAGGCACGCAAAGATGATTGCAAAATGAGATAGGTGTTTGCGGAAAATTGAGAAGAAACAGAGATACGGCAAAGCGTTTAAGAAATATCGATTTAAAGGAGAATTCGACAGGATTCCACAGAAGAACGAGAAACCTTTACAAGAAAGAGAAAAAAATCGCGTGCCTGCTAATAACGAACGTACAATCTAATGCATCTCGCTATGAAAGCATTGATTAACCCAAATCCAGCTTTCTTTTCGATTATACTTCTCCTTCGTCGAGATCGATTCTCGGTAGTGACGCACAAAAGTCTTCCAACGTGTGTGTCGAGGCTAGGGAAACGTTTCTCGATTACCTTCTTTCCGCGCGAGAAGTGTCTGTTCGTGACTCGTTTTCTCTACGATCGAGACTTCCTCTGAGACTGACATTCAGTGAAAACACGGCCAATAGACACGACTCGTCGCCGCGGTTGGAAATTTGGTGGCAGTTGCACCGAAGAGGGAAAATTATCCTTTTTGGAAATGAAAATCGTGTTACGCCGCTAGTAAGAGACTTGCCAATACTTTTAAGCCGACGAGATGTCTGCTGACTGACGTCGTCTCCGCGGGACGTTTCGCGGCCTCTTTTCTGGCCCCTACGCTTCCGCGGATATTCATGAGTGGCAACGTCGAGTCTCCCAGGAGCTCGGTAAAGGATCGACGCTAAATTGTTAGAGATCGTTCTCCGTTTGACAAGTCCTGTCGGCGCCCGAATTGATCGAGACCGCTGGCGAGATTGCGGCGCACATCCGATATAAAGAAGTTGTCTGCCAGGCCGAGTGACGAGACAAGACATTTTGCGACGTTTTGGGGTTAAAATATGCTGATACATCGTCGAAGAAGGGTGTTGAAGGACATAAAATACCGGTCATAAGTATTAGGGCACCCTGTCGTTATATTTATTGGAAAATTCTAACAAATTTTATTTCATTTAGTATTTTGTATAAGGCGAATATAATGTACGAGTAATAAATTTATCAGAGTAAGGTCTGGATGAAAATACAATAGATTTGCAATAGAATAATAGATTTACAGTGAAACGACTGGACGACAGAAAAGTACTCAATTTTTAGAAGATCAGTAGGTGTGCTAACACTTATAGTTATTAGTATAGACATTTTTTTGCTCTGCAGTGTCATCGCAGGATAATGTGCTAGGGAAAGAAAAATTCCAAATCTGACACTTTTACGGCCCGACATTGTAGAATTTTTGGAATCGAGGCTCCCCCGTGTATGAGTCGTGTCCTTGAGGAAAACGCGTTTCGACGTTCTGCCAGCATCGCAGCTGGCTTCATCAGGAGTTGATTGACACACCAGTATATCAGTCGATCTCTGATGAAGCTAGCTGCAGTGCTGGCAAAACGTCGAAACGCATGTTCCTCAAGGACGTGGCTCACATCTGGAAGTACTGATTCTAGGGAAGATTTCAAAAAAATATTTATCCGTAACGAAGACACTACAAGTGACAAACGTGTTGCAACGCGTGGTTTCTCGCGTTGGTCTCTTTTGTGTATAGGTTTTTGCTGTAAAGTATTTGCGAATAAAACGAATCGCCCACGCAGATCGATCGGCGTCGAAGGAATTGAATTGCTAATTCTACCAATTATTCTCTTGGGTTGTTGGTCATGTAAAATTGAAACCGTTCACACGTAGCCGTCGATCGGCCATGAAACGAATTGGTCTCGTCTTCGACTGTGGCGTAAACCGTAGCCGGCGCATTCGAGGGAAAATAGGAGAAAATAAAATACAAACAAACGGTCGCGAAACAAATTCTCCGACGAACTTCCATAAAAAGTTTATTACGTCGTATAGCTTTAAATGATCCGGAAATTTTGACATCGTTGCGCGTTTTACGAGATTTTTACGCGACTGCGTTTCGTGCGACAAGTAGAACCAGCAGGCAGCGAAATGAAAAACCGTTCGAGGAAAACGAAAGGAACGTTTCATGAACGGCAATTTCCAGCTTCCTTCGACGCGTTCCTCGCGAAATTGACGCTTCTGCCTCTCGCGTGGCATTCAACGATGGAACGCGCGCGCCTGTAAATAGAGAGAACGCCGTTACCTAATTATCCGTAAAGTTTAACCATCGATCATGCCTGCTCACCTGTCATAAGCAGCACCCGAGGCGACTCTCGTCCCGCTTTCCAAATTTAGAAAAAATTCCCTGTCGACTGCCTCGAAGTACGCGCCATGTTACGAAACGAACTCACTCGAATCTGTTCTTCTTCGTTGTTCCCTCTTTCGAAGAGTCGACACGTTCAAAAAGGGTGCGGGAGCAGCTGTCGAATTCCGTTTTCGAGGAAAAACTTTCCCTTCCTTCGAATACCTCTTCCAGACGAAGAAACTTCCACAAAGACATGCAAAATTAAAACTGAACAGAAACGATCTTCCCCTCCCCTGAGCGAAAATTTCTGGACTTCTGGGAATTGTCCTTTGACACCGTGCATAAGGAGAATTCACGTTGGATCTTAGCCGATGCTGGTGTCTTGACAGAAGAGCGAAGTAAACTTCTCTAGAGAAGAAAGTACTCGAGCAAATAAATATTATTCGAATCCTGTGAATGAAAAGCAGCTAAGAGAGCAACGGCAAAATAAGTAACAAATTTCGAAAGTGTTTTTATAAAATAACGAAGATTAGTATCGCGTGTGTGTAAAACAACGTTGACATGGTATACAAAATTTGCAATATGAAACATTTTTCCTCTAAGATCGATCTCTGGCTGCTACTACAAGACGGGAATCGAAAGTCAAGAACACGAGCTCGATGGCTGAGTAGGTACGGTTCTTATCTACTGCGTGTTAGGCTCTAGTTCGATTCCCGATGGTTGTTCGGTTTTATTTCATGTGATTTTTCATTTCTCAAAGAATTAATTACACCATGAATTCATTCATTCTTCTCTACAGTCTTCTAATGGATTTTCCACCTTGAAAGTTAAATTTTAAAAAATATTCATCGCAGAAGGAAGGAGGAAAAATATAAAAGGTGTTGTAAAAGGTAGTAAATATCCATGTGCGTAGGCGTCCATTATTTAGTTTGCTATAACGAATAATGTCAATAATTAATAATACTTATTCTATATGAAATGACAGGTAGAAAAAGAGACACACCTGCTCTAGGAGAGATAATGCAACCCCCCCCCCCCCTATCTTTTACTATCTATTCCTACACATCACAAGTTTACGAGTGTGCAATGATGCATATCAATAGAGATGTCCGAGATCTAATCTCACACGTACGTCATAAATTCTGATGTAGCGTATACATGTAACAGGGGAATGTGTATGCAAGTGGTAGCGTATATGCGACTGAAATAACTATTATCGCAAAGGAGGAGAAATGACTATAATCAAAGTAATATTCGCTCGTATTGTCATCTGCTGTGCCCAATCGCTATCGTTACGTTGAATGACCAGATTATAGTAATGATCGAGATATTAGATTAGTATAATCTTCGCGGAATCTCTGTGAACGAGATATGATTGTAATGATTAATTTGACGCAGTGTTAGGCAACTGATAACTCGAGCAAGTACCGTGAATAGCCGATCTTTAAAAATTAACTAATAATAGTAATATAACAACAAAGAAATAATCCTTGATTCGAGGAAATAATTGATTTCTAGACTTCGAACGAACTATGTGTTATCTATCATTTGTCACTTTGCCTTCAAGCAAGAATACTACCACGTTCTCTCTTACGCAAGTGCATAATTCATCTGGAATATTTTTCTCGAATTATTATTCCATAATTCAAACCAGAAGGCTACTACGAAATTCGCCCGGGTCCTCTAGGTTTTTTTTACCCTTTCACATGGATGTCTTTTGATCGTGGAACGCACGACAACGTCCGTCGGTTTCCGGGGAGCATCACGATGTCCGGCGCAGGCATTTATTATACGGGCGAGCGACTGGGCCGAATGGGTGCCAATTTTCTGTACGGATGCGAATCGGAGGACCTTGTTTGGCGCATCGTCTGCCGAGAGGAAGGACGTCCGCCTCTGCGCGTGATATTTCGAGCACCTCCAAGAGATTGCTATCCATAAATCAGGCAAGCGAATTTTTTTCTTCCCCTTCTACCGCTGTGTTTCTCGGTCAGTTTATCTCATCGCGAATTTTCCTGTTTCCCTTTCACTCCCTGCTCTATTTCTAGCCGACTTGTTCATCTTTCCTCCGAGTCTCACGCAAATGGGGTATGGCTGGAAGTTGATGCGAGTTACCAACGAAGAAGATATATTTGTTCGAAATAATGCGCCATAAATTCGCGGAGAGTTTAATGTACCATCGCCGGACGGTGCGAGGGAAGCGTCCGCGATAAATCAGCTTTTCGTCTGTGTGTGCACGCGCAAGAGGGTGGAACTGGGTCGACTTGCGTTTCGTCATCGTTAACGGTGTCGTTCTCGTCCCGACGTCGTGGCCGCATTTAGCGTTTATCGGTGAATCGCAGAGACTCAACTGTATCGGGAACAATGAATCCCTGGTTTTGCGCTTTGCGTTTCCTCCGACCGTATCCAGCCGGCGCATAAATATTCACCATTCGTGCCGGTGAGCCTCCGAAACGAAGCCTTCGAAGGAAAAACTTGGTCCTTTGTATCATCGAACTGACTCGTTCTGGCTATAGTCTCCGGTTCGTGTGTATACCGAACATCAACCACAGTATTTTATTTCAAAAGTATCGAATTCCCAAAGGCGGGCATAAATATACGATGGATTCAAGACTGACAGCTTTTCCATTTATTTAACAAAGGACTCTAGATCTTGACGTAGATAGAAACCGTCATAGCGCTCACTAAATCACCCTTTCTCTACCAAAAGACGTATAAACGCACTTTTCCAATAGCAAAGTGCATATCGTATTGTACACTGACTCGCAAAAGTATCTGAACCATGAAAATGAACCTATAAAAAATGGATACATAAAAAGCGTTGAGTATACCGCCAGCAAGTGTAAAATTTCCATATGCCATCAAACGCAATATGGTGCTAAAGATAATTCACGCACATATATATATATATATATATGTATATACATTTTCAAATTTCCTTTTCAAACTTCAGCAATACGATCACGATGTAGTCGAGTCCCGTAACAGTGCTAATGAAATTTTTTAATGCTTCGTGTAACGCGCGTAACACATTTATGAAAGGTGATAAATACGTTCACGAGCCTGTGCATATGCGATCAACGCTGATCATCGCCACCCTCGCAAAAAAACATTCATCGAAGTCAGGAGGATTTCCACGCACAAAGCAAAATCACGCTGGTGGCAAGCGTTTTCGAGCCGCAACGGCCAATAACGAAGTGTTTTCCGCGTGCGGTGATACAAACGTTCCCTCGAACACGCGGTGGCCCCGGGCGTAATCCCCGTTTCGCGTGTGCAATAGTGTGCATACAGACGGCCCGGAAATTACGGTGTAATCCTATTTTTGCACGCGTTACGTGTTAATCTTTACCAGGCACAGGGGACCCGTTGCAATAAAGTATCCCCGTTCCTATTGGAATTCTCGCTCGTATTCCGCGCGTGTCGTAAATCAGCACCGCGGACACTGGATCGCTCGCTCACCCCTCGCGCCACGGCCATTCGTCGTTTGCCTTGAAAAAGTTCTACCTTGTTTCGTAGTTTCCCCTATTCTGCGTTGATGCACGCGTGTGCTTGCCTTTCCATCCAATTATTTTCTCTGCACCTCTCTGCGTTCGTTCGCCGGGGATGATCGAGAGTTGATGATGGTCACCGACTAAGATCGACCCGAGGAGCCCACCGTGACAGTGTCATTTTGGTTATTCAGCCTTGAATTCTCACCCGGGACACTATCCGCGGGATACTTTACTCTACCATCGCTGACGAGCATCGGTCACATTGGATTTTCAGGATTTATAGTCGAGGTCGGGGTGGATATCGCTGCTAAGGATCAGGATGAATTGGGTAAACTTGGCGAGGCAGTATAATGTTCTTTTCGACAAGTTTCTAACAGATAGGAACAGGATAGCCAGCAGTTAGTTTGCATAATAGCCTTTTTGTCGATGATCGCGAGCTTCCTCGTTGATAAGATCACTTACGGCGTTTCAGTATGTTGGAAACTGTGTATCGATTCACCAGTAAGATCTCCAAGTGATTATTAGACGGTGTCCGTTCGACAACGGCGGAGCTAGTTTAACAAAATACTCGAGCTCCCTGGATTAGAAACTTTCTACATCGATGTCTGTTAAGGAAACGATTCGTAACACAAATTTCCGATCGTTCGATAAGAAACTAGTTAATAGACGATTCGTTGTTGGTAGTTGAAGCTAAAAAATTATGGTAGTATCGAAAGAAAGTATAGCGCAGAAAACGAAAATGGTAGAAATTTAAATGAGGTAACAGGAAAATACAGCAAGAGGTAGGAAACAAAAGGCAAAGGAAAACAGATTGTAAAGTGCTAGGGAATGAGAATAAATGAGTAAAGCAGAATGAAACCGGGAAACCTCGCCTAGCAGAACAAATAAAAGAAATTAGAAATAAAAGAATGGAAATAATAAAACAAAGGTGAAAGTAAAGTAAGTATACAGTAGCGAAATAAGAAACCGGTAGCGGGTGGGTAATGAATAAAAACGAGATGATAAGGCTACGTGAATAACAGCGAGAAATTAAAAATGAGGCTGCGTGTGTCCAGGAACCGAAATAATATGGAGTACTAAAATTAAGCCGAGGGCCACGATAGAGAGAGAGAGACAGAATCGGTGGGAAGGAATATTCTGGTGTAGCACGTGTTAAGAGGGATTCGTAGGGTTGTAAATTATGTCGGTAACAGAAACCACTCGATACATTTACTAGCACGCTATAGGGTGGCTCCGCAAGTCTACGTGCTATCAATTATGATATAATAACATCTGCGTCTAACGCGGCATTTTCGCAAAAATTCTCTGCTTTGACGATTTTGAAATAAAGAAGAGACCGAGATACCTTTCAAGTATTTAAAATAATAATCTAACAGATATGATTTTATTTGCACAAATGTTACTCTCCCTCTCTCTCTCTCTGTCTCTCTTTTTCTCTTTCGCACCTCAATGGACGACTCAAATGCAAATTAATCTAAGTCTCGATGCAATGCCATACCTCGTAAAAAGATATGAAACCAGAATTCCATCTCGCGCGAATTTTCATTTTCTGCCTCTCGCTGCGAAGATTCTCAAAGAGTCGGCCATATCCTAAGACATACCGCGCAATAGGGAAGAACGCGGATACCACGATTCCGGCGCGGCTGGCTGTCGCCTGGCACGCGCGAGCGTAACACGTGCCGAGATTCGTCGAGGCTGGATACAATTCCGCTTTAAAGTTGGGCCTGATATGCGCGCGGTATGTGTGCCAGGAACTAATCTTTGCTTTGGGCGGGAAATAGGTGGAGAAAGGGCGGATGTGGATTCTGGAATGGGGGAGGAATGGGGCTGATTCGAAAACGGTGACAATTGCAGAGTAAAGCCAGAGTTCCGACTCGCGGCTGCCGGCCGAGAGAAACATTGGAATTCAGCGGCATGCACGAGCGCGTATGTTTGAATTAAATGCAAATGTAAACGCGGCGTAAGTTGGTGTACACCAGCCACGTCGTGAATCCGCCGACGAAAGTGTCTGGCGCTTGGGTTGCCGCGCTTGTTCGTTCCGAGTGTTCCGTTCCGTTTGTGTTCCCTCGACGACCACTCCATTCCGTGGCTCTTTTCTGAGCGCGCGCGCTCTTTGTACAACAGCTTGTCTGTCTCTCCTCTTCTTGTTTTAACCGCGTTTACCGTTTATTGTTTCTTGAAAGTTACTTGTTTCGAGGACTCGCCGGACTTCGCTCGCCAACGTATAAAATTCTACGGAAGCTGCAACGTTCAGAGATATATACGCGCGCGAAGCAAGAAAATTAGATACAGAGTCAGCTATTGTCACGGAGAACGATATTTTACGAGATCTCCGCGCAAATATCAAAAGGTTCAATTTATTGTTGTTCCTGTTTCTTCTTTCTCCATACTGATTTATCGACGAAATTAACCGAAGCCATTCTTCTATACTATTGTTCTTTTTGAAGACTCATCCACTGATAAAATTGACCGAGGATATTCTTCGAAGTTATTATTCTTCTCGGAGATTGATCTGTTGGCAAATATGATAAAGAGATAAGCGTACGAAAAATTAGGAGAGATTTTTTGGAAACAAACATCGCTGATGTACATACGCGTGTATACACTCTTTTCACGACTTTGCAAATAATGATACGAATAATTGTCTTTGATACAACAGTTTGCCTCTTTTACGCCAGCATTTGCGCTTTCCCTTCTTTCAAATCACGTTAAAAATCTGACGACCATTCGGAACGTTCGAAGCTTCACGTATCCTCACAAAATTCACCAAGATCAAGGCAACTGGCGAAGCTGCTCGGTATCGGAATTACCTCTAATAAATATTCTATCCGCGTCTAAATGTAATACCCGTGCCAGATATAATTCCTGGGACCAGAAGGAACAGGAAACGACGAGGCTCGGAAGAGGGCAGACCGATTATCCGGCGCATCTCGCCGAATTACGAAACACCACCGTGTACGTGCGCATAATTCATCGTTCTGGAAGCCAGCGCACCTGCGGATGACGATAGCGTGTGCGCGAGCGCTCAGGCTTGTTCGATGATGCGAGAGCGCCGGTGTTTCCGATGAACGTAATTCATCGTAATACGAGCACGCGTCCGCGTGATAGATTGACGTCAACCGTCTTACCGCGATCAAGCTTCTGTTTGTCGCGCACGAAATTCCGGAAATCGTTTGAAAAAGCAGAAATCACGGCATATGCAAACCGAGAGTTCAGCCTGGTTGATTTATACGCTGAGATTGCCGGTTAATGGCTGCGTTCGCGGTCTGATCAAATATTATTTAGCGTTTCACTCTATCCACGTTCCAGTCACGTTTCAGCGGAGTGAATAACCGACTGCGATCGGTCGTCGACTGGATCGCCACTCTATATCAATCGCGAGAGTTTCAACGATAAATCGTTATATGCCATGTGAAAATTAATCGCTTTATGCATTTCGTCAAAGTCGCCGAAAAGTTAGCAGATCCCGGAGATGAAACGTATTACCGAGATTGCAGTGTTTGCACACATCAATATTTGCGTTGAATCGCAGAAGAGAAAAGTTTGTCAACTTTAGCGATAGCTGGCACTGACTTTTTGTTTCCTATAATCTTTCAGCTACATATGCTGTTATTACACTTTACTACAACTACAATCGCGATGCTATGTTGCATCCGGTCATGAGAAAAATCGCGCGAAGATTACACCATTTGTTTACGAGCAGCCCGTTATCGGCGTTTGAGGTGATTCACTTCGTGTACACTTCTGTCTCAAGTTGTGTGTCGTATCGTCAAGCTTGAACAAGGAGCTCGCGCGATTACGTAAACGCGGAATCGGGCAAGGCGTACGTGACGCTACGGGCGTCGTCACGCTAGAAAACCTACAAACAATGATTAACTAAGTCACGACTGATTTTTTCAAGCTACGATATAACATTTTCGACGCTTCTTCGAATTCTTAGCATCTTCTTGGTAAATGTGAAACACGCCAGCGTTCTGCTTAGCTCGACGCTTTTACGATGTTAGTCTCTGTGAGTACACTCTCTACCAATATTAGAACACCTGCTCGTTTCGTACGGAGTACGATAGCGTGGAATAATTAATCGGAATGAAATAACAATTCAAACTGTATACATATGTGCCTAGAAGTTGTAAATATGATTCGCAAGAATTTTATGAATTTGCAATTTAACAAGTTGACGCTTATAGAGTTCTTTGGTCTAAACTCCGTTCGAAGAATTTACTCTAAAACGCTTACTCTGTCGGAGGACCTTCATTTTCTTGCCACGTTCCCGGCGCTTTGATCTCAAAGTTATTAGCCAATCGAGTGAAGCGATCGTTAAGCTGCCACGGAGGATCCGGAAGCCAGGTTCGAAGAATCGATAGCACGTGTGCCAGGGCGACCGCAGCGATTATGCCGCCTGCGGTGCATCTATTATCGGAGAGCAACAAACAACGCGATTCTGCGGGCTGATCCAAGACGTGATCTTGACGAATTGTCCCCGAGAGGAAACGTAACCCCTTCAGAGGCCGCAAGCAAGCAGCGACCATCGGAAGATCAGCCGCCATCGACTGGCTTTTTCGATCTCTCTAACATCCAGCTGAGAGATCGATGCAAGGATCGGTGCGGTGAACGATCCTGGAATCGGGTTAACGACGTCCTCCCGTCTATTAATTGAGTGGAACCTTCGTGTTTCTGACTGCTTGTCGAAGAAAAAGCATCGGCTTCTGACGTTTGCTTGTTACTCGAGATTGTCTTTTTGCATCCGAGATTCGTCTTTTCAATGATAAATAGCGAAACAACAGTTTCCTTAGAGATTTAGATTTATCTCTCGAGCGAGTCACGAATGATTTAAATGCGAATCTTTAAACGCAATTTACTCGCGCTTTGATTTCCTTGATTAAGGTCTCTTTAAAATCACGTAGAACAGGAAATACGGTGTTTGGTCGATTTTAATTGAATCCGTAAACCGTAATGCGGCAGTCACTGCGTTAGAGCGAGTCGAGAAGAACATTGAAAATATAACGAATTCAATTCGTTAATTTCATTCGAACGAGCGTTCTTTTCGCCTCGGAATTCCGAATTTTCTACGACAGACTGAAATTACCGGCCGTGAACGCGGTAATGCGAAGCGTCGCGAATAAAATCGCTGTCCGGAATCGCGTCGCGTGTTCGAGCTAATTAGTCGTGTAACGATAATGGGTGGCAGGCTCGTTCGTTCGAAAGTTCCGAGAGGGATCCTTCTTTTTCCCGGCGTTCTTCCACCGATTTTTCGTCCTTTCGTTGAAAACACGCGAGCATCGTTCCCTTGTCTTTTCCTGATGCGAAGTTTCACAGAACAAGATATAATTTTACCACGTCAAAGTTGATAGAGAATGTATATCAATTGTCTTCTCGAATTTGTTTAGAAGGGACAAAACAAAAACAGCCATTACAGATCGCGAACATTATAGTTCACTCATAAACGAACTTTGCTTGAAATCTCTTCAATTTCGGAGAATCGTTGGCGACCTACTTTTCCTATTTTGGTTGATTAATGGAACTATTTGTTGTCCACGAGTCCTTGAATTGATTAACTTTTATGCATTCGCGAGACCTCTCAGACTCTTAGAATCGGTCCTCCCACGTCCTTATATTTCAAAATTAGCCACGCGAAACAAATAAACGAGTATAAAAATAATATAACAAAATCGTTATTATCGTAGCCGCAAACACCGCGGCTACCGGATAATTAGCATTCGGTTTTAACCATAGCCGCAATCCATTACTCGTTACGAGCATCATCTACTTCGGTTCTCGATCACGCTATTATTCCTCCTCTCTCTCGCTCTCTCTCTCTCTCTCTCTCCCTCCCTCACCCTTTCTCTATCTCTCTCCAGAAATATCACGGCAGAGCCAAGAACAATACCGATTAATCCTTTGAGCTTCGATTTATATTCCTCGATTCGTACACGCGGGTCCGTAACAATTTCCAGGGTTTATGTACATATATTATAGTTGTAATTCGTAACATGTTTTGTCCGTTAGCTGTTCCGTGTTAAATTGTTGCTATTCGCTGTGTATATTGTTAGCTGTACCGGAGATGAAATCTGTGTTAACAATGAGTACACACGGATCGTGGATGCAGGACGGATCGTGGATGCAGGACGGATCGTGCTACTTTGCAGTTTGCCCTCGGGAACTTTGTTGTTGTGCGATTCGTCCAAACTTTCTCACAGTGCTGCAAGTTCTCTTAAAATTCGCGGAAACATCCGTATTTCTCGTACTTCGTATATTTATTAATTCAAATATATATCACGGGTCGTGTATCACGAGCACGAAGCGACGTTATATAGTAGCAGACACGTGATATTATTGGTTTTGCCTTGCGCAAGTGTATCCACTCTATTGTCGCGCATTATGTTCTTACCATTATCGTTTTCGTTCTCGATTTCCACGTGGGAGAGCGAGGAACGAGCGGCTGATCAACGAGAGAAGGAAGAGGAATCGTGATATCACTCGCATCTCGTGTTCTTCTGGTTTCTCCTTTTAACTTCGCGCTTCTAACTTTAGTCAATGTGGTCATCCGCGTGTCACGAGAGTTACATACTCGTATGTCCGGCGTTAGACACACGATCTCGCTGGTCTCGTTTTGTACACGCCTATATGTAATCTATTGTTACGTAATTTAGCGTTATTATTGATCGAGAGTGACACAAATCTGGTCCCATATTCCTCTCGGCATCTTAGTTCCCAATCTCCAATCATTCTTCGCTCTTCGCAATTCCAACGACGATCGGAATTAATCGTATCTACGCATCTCCGATATATTTTCGGCAATTATCCAATTACAATTACCAAACAAATATATTAATTAGCAGCGTACCAACGTTGTCGCAGTTTCCATAAGAGCGTCCACCAAAGAACGACAAAGCCGATCCGCAAGATCATAGAGCGAACAGAAGAAAATACACAGAGTGGCTAACGCGAGAGAGCGTCTCCTTTATTTTTA
The DNA here is from genome assembly GCA_014737475.1 of Bombus confusus. Lineage (NCBI taxonomy): Eukaryota > Metazoa > Arthropoda > Insecta > Hymenoptera > Apidae > Bombus > Bombus confusus. The sequence goes on from JACXIV010000011.1 coordinate 2,899,502, forward strand.
ACTTCTCCTGGTGAAAGAAACAATACTCAGAGCAGGAGCATGTGCTCAAAGCGGCTGGTGCCAACAGTATGGCGCCGTATGCCAGCTTGTCAGCCGTTCGGCCGCGAACGCCACTCTACGTTTCTGCTTTTTAAATATACCAACCGAACTCTCTCGGCTTCCCAGTATTACGTCGACGACTGACCACGGCGCACGTCTTTGCAACTATCAGTTCGAATCATCGTCCCGACACCCGACAGAGACGATCTGTCGCAACGTTTATCGATCGACCGCCATTCGCGCACTTCCGTTTCGATCAGTTCCCATTCGGTTCATGTTAAGATTCCGCTGATAGGATACGTTCGCGATTTCCTAGGTATGTAACACTTGTTGTTTTAGGTAAAAAGATGATCTGCGTTCAAATATCTTTTTTTTTTTTTTCTTGTCGTTGCGTCGAATAAATAACAATGAACTCGAGTATATTTAGTACAACGAACACAGTGTTTGTAGAAGATGAGAGTTATTGTCAGTACACGATAACGACAAAGAAGAAAATCCGGGTGTAACAACCGAATCGCCATTCTCGAATCAACTTCCGCGTTTCCCAATCGGTTTTGCACAGCCATTCTAGATGCAGCTGCGAAAACACGCGACTCGGGCGCGTTTAACATTTCGGCAGCTCGTAAATTTGCGTGCCAGCGGTTAGAGCAGCGCGCTGTTCTCCAACTTCGAGATAGCTTGTTGGCGATTCGATAAAATCGCAGCAGTTTCTGGCAGGCGGGAAGCCGCTTCCAGACCATTGATGACACGGTCTTCGCGTAGATAAAGCGGCTTATCGGAGGCGCGACGGCTTCATAAATTACCCTATTGGAAACGAACCCTTCCATCTCGTCCTGCTAGTTTCGGCCGAGTCCATTCTGCAAACCGGATGATTAATATCAACAGAACGTACCTATCTAACTACTGAGTTTCACGGATGATCGAGAGCCAAAAAGGAGAAAGAACAGTCGACTTTAACAGTCTTTGGAATGAAACGCGTACCTTGGCGAGTGTAAAACTAGGTAAGGAGCTTACGCAGACAGAATGTTCTCGAAAAGATCAACCGTGTCAAGTGCTCCGACACCTCCCAGAACCAAGAAGTACGGCTGAACTTGGTTCGTTTCTTGCCATTCGAAAAGCGCCGGAAACGGCGATCCCATTAGCTTAATGGAAATTGCTTGACGACGATTGAAAACGTAGTTCGTGCGAATCCAAGAGCGAGCTCAACGTTTCTACGACTCGTCTCGTTGTTTATCGAAAAGCAGACCGATTTTCCAAGGAACAGAACTGCCACCGCGTAACGGTGTCTAACTTCGATCTTAAAGAGACTGTTTGTTACCTTTGAAAATAGCCAACGGCCGAGACTAAACGCGTCGCCCGATAAATAGTGCTTCGTATTTCCGGCGGGGACGAAGTCGACCAACTCGCAGAGGCAGCGCGCGAGCTTGTCGCGACGCGGTTCGATCGAGCTAACGAACTAGTCGAGCGCGTCTGTTTAAGTGAATTAACAGGAACGAGTCCAGTTTCGCCTTCTTCTTCTATTTCAGAACGGCCGTCGATCCCCTCTCGCCTATTTGTTTCGTTTTAGTTCGCCACACGTTCATCGCTCTCTACACGTCTCTCCTTCCTTTCTCTCGTTTTCTACGCTTTCTACGTTCTCTTTGCGCGTCCACGTTTAAGCAGAATTCGAAGCCGGGCTGATGCAATCCGCCCTATGCCGCCGAAATGTTTCTAGAAGAAAGTCCAAGTTCGCGAAGGTCGCAGTTTGCGCCGCAGTACGAAGCTATTCGCGTCGTGTCGCTCGTTCGGGTATCGTTGAGCATATTTTCTTGTCTTTTAGAGGATGAATTTGCGTGGACGATTGGAGAAGAAGATTCGCGCGAATTGATAACAGTTGGATGGAGAGTTAAAGTTGCTTTGGTGCAGTGAATTGATACGAACGATCGATCGGACGCGTCACGGAGTCGGTTTTCTTTCTGTTTCGGTGTAGAAGCCTCGCGACCGCCGAAGGACGTTGTGTCGTAAAGTTTCCAACGACTTTGTGAGAGCCTCCGAGTTGAATCGATGCTGAACCTCCTCGGGAATGAGAGCCAGCGCGAGGAAACATCGGAGAACTTGTAATAAAAGGACTTGAGAGGTGAGTTCCTGTTTCTTGTAAGATATTTCTCTAAGGAACAAGCGTTAATTCTTTGAGAATTGCCCTCCAAATTCTCCTATTATACAAATTTCACTCGCCCAAGTCATAAAATTCTTTAAGAAACTTTTTAATTTCTTTACTTGAAAAATTTCGCTTTCCAAACATCGACATACTTCTATCTCTTTTCTTTCGTAATTAAAAATCGTGCTATTTAATCTTTTAACAAATCTCATTATCACCTTATTCGATATATCTGTAATCTTGTTCGATTCTCCTTCAAGCTTCCAATTCTTTTCCCTGAAATGATCAAGTAATTATCTGCTTTGCTTAAAATTCTTCCGTATTAGATCAACCATTTTCAAACGTGCGCAATCCTCTGTTGAATCGTCTTCTCGACACGAAACGAACGAACCCACGGATCTCATTATACTCGCAGATTCGTTCGATTGGTAGACACGAATTCCGGGAGGAAACGCTCGGATATTAGCCATTAGCTAGTGGAGAACGCATCAATTTGAGGCCACGCCGATTATTCGAATCGCGTGATTTTCTATTGCGAGATCGTTCCACAAAGAATGCACATCCCATGGAAGAGCCACCTTCGTTTTACAGTTCCTCGAATCTATCGTTTTCGCGGAGCTTTCGTTCTCGCCAAGCTTTCGTTCTCATCCCTGTCGAGCCACGTTTATATTTAGATCAAGGAAACACAGTGCGCAGAAAGGGCAAAATATAAGTTTTAGAGCCGTTCGCCATTAATTTCAATTTCAACGACGTGACCTGTGTTGCTAAAGGAATATATTTAACGCCACGAGTAACTACTCTCATCGAGCAAGTTTTCCCTTTAATATAAGTTCGGATTTTCCTAAGAATCATACGGATAGAAATTACCGGAACAAAATGAAGCTTCACGCGAATATTCTCGACTTCATGTAATATCTTCTTATTTAATCGTAATAAATTTAGTTTTATATTTCGGTAAAATTGCGAAGCGAGACCGAACTCCAATAGTAAAGTTTATTAATTACCAAGGTGTTATACACGTTAATAATTCGTGCTTTCTGCCGTTGCGTTTATTACAGCTCGTATCCCTTGCTGAATACCACGTGTTCATTGCCGTGTGCTATATCTTATATCCTCGTTTTATATTTTGTTCGCTGATTTAACTAACATTATATATTTTCAATGGCATTCTAATCGAGTGACTCGATTGACCATGCAAACGCAGGAATATTCTTCGATATAACGTAGTGATAAATTAAAGAATTGCTATATGCAAGAAAACTGGACGAAAAGAAAATTCTTCTAAGAGTGAAAATGTGATCGTGAAACAAGATACCGCGTAAAAGATGTTGCAGGAGATCGACGTGGCGAACAATCGAGGTTCAAGATCGTCGCCAAGCGGACCTGCATGTCGAGTGTAAAAATAGTCATCGAAATAGCGGTTTGCACGGGCCCTCACCTTGCCCTCGCTTGTCTATCGCTCTTCGAAGATGCGTTCAACTTCTATCGTAGGAACAGGTTTGCGAGGAAACCAACTTCCCGCTGTTGAGATCGCGTCTGTTGGTCCCATGGGAAGAATCGGGCTCGTCCTTCTTGCCAAACGCGATGAGCGCTTTGCGACTATCGAAAGGAGCTCGATCGAGATCATCGTGAACGACTACCACAATGATGTCCGAACGTTGGTTGATTTCTGCCGGTTGTTGTTGATTTCGAGCACTGTCAACGTGGTTGTTTTAAATTATTTCTATTTGCAGCTTACTCGAAGCGAGCGATGCATTTTGTTTACATTTCGGTTCTCGTATCGGTGAAAGCAAGAGTAAAGCACAATAGTCAAAATGATCAATTCTTGGTCTTTTAACATTTTTTCTCGTTTTCCGAAATTCTGTAAATTCATAACGATACATTTTTGAAGCTTCGAATGGCTTTTTGTAAAACATATGGATAAATGTCATTTTCCTCCTCGCACTAGATGGAATTTTCATGTATAACTTTCATTCGAATTTCTTCGATACTAGTTTTATTCATTAATCGCCGGTATATTTGCACATCTTGTTCCTGGTCGTTCATCGGATATTTTTCCATTTAGATCTCTTCGTTAGAAACGTTATTTTTCAGTTCGTAATTTACTCGTGCGTCTTGATGGATTTTTTACCGGGACCCATGTTCGTAAAGATTAGGCGAATTCGAGATCCCCAAAGATTTCTCGTTGGGATTTAGTTCGAAAGAAACACAGTCTCTTTAATACCCGTACTTTCTGAAGCAGCTTTTTTCCCACGAGGTTCCGGCAAGTTCGGTTCCAGCACGGCGGCTGAGCAAAAGGCGCGCCCTCCCCCGAAACTTCCGCGATAATCGCCTATAAAAACGAGAGGCAACGAGCATCTGACGCCATCAGAAAGTCCCTAATGCGCGGCCGTCGTTCACAGCCTCGCCCTCTTTCTTCACCCTTTTCTGTTTCTTTTTCGGCGAGAAACGAAGACTCCTCCAACGACCTACGTGGTCCGGATTTGCATTATAAAAATTTCCGTTACGTTATAAAATTCGCCGCAATCGCATCGCGGCGCCGCAGCTAAAACGTATTATGCCAAACGATTTTCTTATCTCCATGTTTTCCTTTCTCCGCGGGAATTTCGTCTCGTTATAGAAAATTTTTACGCTTCCTCGTCAAATTGTACGATATTTACTTTTTCATTGAATCGTGTATTAGAAGTAGAAGGGAGGAAGTCCACGAAGAATTTGTTGCATCGTATTCTACGGTATTCGTTAACAGACATACAAACACACAGGAAAGCTTTATCCGCGGATATTTATGCAAATTCGTAGCTTTAGATAATTTAAAAGAACGAAAGTTAGACCGAAAATTGCTTTTTTAACGACTACTATATTTGCATGAATTTTATATCTTTGCATATTACGTACATACTCTGTGCATTTTTGCGTCTTCTATAAAAATGAAACTTTTACGATACTTGATAGAATAAAGCTTTTAAATGTTACCGAATTCAAATTCTTAAAGTCAACGCTTACTCGGCGATGATTTCTAGCCCATTTTGATCCATCCGTATTTCTGCTCTCGCATAATTAATTTTCACGAAACACATTCGCAAAGATGGCTATTCGCGGAAAGCAAGTCGCACGAGCTCCCTTCGATCGTCTGGTAATTTCTTCCCGAACTTTCTCGAATCTTTATGAAAGAAAGGAATTCCTTTGGCCCGGTTTCCATTCGTCTCTTTCACGATGTTGGTGATTAATCGCTGCAGGTTGGCAGGTCCGCGTGTCACACTCACTTAATTCGCGCTAAGTCGCGTTCTCCTACTTCTTACAAAGTCTCGTCGTAGCCGGAGCATTACTTAGCTCCTTAATTGGAACACGACGTAAAAAGTGCGGTTCGTTTCTTGCCCCCGTTTGAAAAGAACATACGCCGTGTCAAGTTTTCCAACCTGACCACTAGCTTCGAGGTGGCTGCCGGGCGGTTGTTTACTAAAAAACATTCACAGTTGTCCGTCGCTTAGAAAAACACCGACGACGTTTAACGAGACTTGTGTACTGACGTTTAGCCAGAGAGTTACGAAAACACTTTTGTCGTGACGGTGTTTGGCCACTTTTCCCTTGGGGCCACTCGCATTCTCCAAATAATCGCAGAATTTAATAATTCTCATTGCCAGTTTAAAAACTGTTTGCGAAACTGCGAACGTAGAGACTTTTGAAATTTACGAGGATAAAGTGATCTCGCTTTGACAGATTTGTCGAACAACGTCAAGTTTATCTCACCACTCCTTTTTTATAGTAGATATATCCGACAACAAATGGATTCTTGACTGGTCTGCAGGGTGAACGGGTCGACAAATCTCGCGTTTGAAATGTAGCAAGCACAAAGCAGAAACAGCAACGGCCAGCCAGCGGGAAGCGTTTACAGACAAATATTTGCACTTGTAACGGGATATCGAAATCGCAAGTCGAGCGTACGTGCCGTGACTCATGAATCTCTTCGTCCACGTGGCGGGCAAAGGAAATTACGGAAACTGTTAAATTCTTTCTTCGTGTTGTTCTCGTTCGACCGACTACTCGAATCGATTCGATTTTGTTCCGTGAGCGAATGTATCGTACGTACAATTCGTTTTGGAAATGTTTCGGGACTCTTGGGTAAATATGTATGTAAACTGAAATTGAAAGCAAACAGGTAAAATAGATCGAATAAAAAGGAATAAATGGCGGTTATTATAAAATATATTTTTACGGAACCGCATAGTCATGTACAAACGTCATGGTATAGAATATGCTTGGTTATTCGATGTCGATGTTATCGAGACGAAATTAAACGATTGTTTCGATTCCCCGCATTCGGAAAGCCAGCTGCGCTGGTACGATTCTTTCAGTTCTCTTGCAAACGTATTCAGGTTATAAAATTAACAAATATCTTCTTTCTTGCAAGAACATTCTTATGTGATCGATTCGTGTAAACTCTTCGGATATCGCATTTCGAAAGAAATGAAACATCAATTACGAGAAAGACAACAAGGATCCCGAAAGAAATTCATGGAACATTTCGTTCTAGAAGAAAATTGATCAATTTTAATAACGTTTAGTAATGTAAAATTGTTCCAAAAGATCCAAAAGACTGTACCTCGAAATATTATAAAATTATAAAATTATAAATGTGTATTAATAGATTCATGTAAAAATAACGAAGGTTAATGTTATCCTAAATCGTGAATTTAATCGTCGAGTTAATCAACGAAGAATTAAAATCCGCCCGAATGAAAAAGATTAAAGATATTTCGTATGTCTCTTCGTGCAGTTTGCTGCTTTTTACGATTACATATTCCACCGGAGAATCGATTCAAAATTCAAACAATGCAGTAATGGTATAAGTAGTCACTCATCATTCTTTTGTTGTTTTCTACTGCCAGCATTCGCGATTCGTGGATTACATAGTCATAATGATAGATAGTTGGTTACGTAAACGGAAATACGGTCAGTTAAAATTAACGTCGAATCGAATGATGAATGAGCGTGATGTTTTTTTATAGGTTCGTATTGTAGAATATATACCTAAAAGGGGATCGAGTAGAAGATAGACCTAAATATGCATGAAATGGTCTGGAGTGACCTTTTTTTCATCGCGAAACCTCTATCTGCTTGCTGATAAGCGGGTTCGAACATGGTCCGAGAAACGTATCTCATGGAACCCTCGTCTTTCTGGTTGTCGAGTGAAGACGTCTAATCGCGCAAACAAGAATGGACGTAAATTAAATGAAAGTTTCAGATATCAACGGACTTGGAATACCATTAAGAAGTTTAATTAAGTTGAACATAAAACAAATTCCGGGGGGCAAAGTGTACGCTCGTGCTGTAAAACGAATCTTTTGTTTTTCATATCTGCCTAGTTTCAAATTTAACTCTTTAGTTAAAAGTCCTGAAGCGTTCACGCCGTCCAATCGAATCGCATTTCTTCCCTCGTCGAACGTTTAACCTCGTTCGCGGGTTATTTATCGACGATCCAACTAGCAAAGCTGTATACACGTTAATTAATGAAACAGTCGTGGAAAGGTTCTCGTTGCGTCGCCGACCATCCGAATTCTAAGTTTCTCCGCTGTAATTTACTCCAAAATTTTCACTGCCCTTATCACGTTCCACTTGGTCACCTAGAATTATCCATGTTCACCGTGTTTCCACGTTTCCTCACGCGCCAAGCACTTGAAATTACCTTCGGAACACAAACACTGCAAAACAAACACGGTATTTTCCTCGATTGTAGAAAGCATATCGTGTGTGGACACCTGAATTCCACGTCCGTGCACCTCTCATCTGCTAATTGCGCCGGCATTCCCAATTTCTCTGAAAATATCGCCTCGTCGTAATTGCATCCCGAAAATTTACCTACGTTGTCGAGGCCTTCCGAGTCTTGGCCGGATATCTCAATTTATTTAAAGTGGAGACATCGTAAATTCGTTTGAGTGGCCGATTGTCTACGTTGCCGTTAATCGCTGTAGATTCTACGAATGAAAAGTTAATCATCAAACACTCGAGAAATGTAAGTTAGAACATGGAATAATACATACGAACAGTAATTACCGCGAATCGAAAATTAGTCACTCTACAAATTAAGAATTAATCGTCAAACATTCTACGGATGAAAAGTTCTACAATTGGAACACAGAATAATACATCTATCATCGCAAACGGAGCACCTATTGTTCAGGAACAGAGAGCTTTTCTGCTTTTCACGTCGTGCTTTTGTACATTTTCTTATCCGATTTACCTAACTTTCTCGTGAATCAAACAAGCTACGATTCTTATCCTATTACCTCCAAGTATCGATAATTCGAAAACTGCTTATCCGAATATTACATTGCTCTTTGTTCGCAATAATCTAACCAATCCATTATACCTACGTATGCAACAATATTTTACATGCTTCTACAGTTATCATCGTTCCACGCACACCACATTTTCCCAAGTTCTACAACCCGTATCGTAACTCATCACAAACTCCACGCGCGCGTGGTTGCTAGTCAATACCACCTTATTCTAATTAGTCTGCTCGGGTCATTCATATTCTGCACACAGTTCTACCTAACCCTCTACGACAGACCGCCTAGCCTCCATTTCAAGACAAACGTCACGTCTACCGCAGTTTTGTAGAAAGCGAAATTGCCTGCTCGCCGGTACGACGATTCATCAACGAGAACAGAAAATGACGTGAATATCGTGGTTGCTATTTATTTATTACACGAAGAACATTTCTCCTCTTCTTCTCGTGCCGCACCTGTACATTTAATTCGTTTCAATGGTTGAAAAAGTGAAACAAGCTCGTAGGAGAGGGTTGTTCGATCGAAGCGAAATCGTGAATCAGGGAAACGAAGGAACAACGATAACCTTGTATCCAGACAAAAGTGCAATTACACGGTTAACGCCGGCACGAGACGAGCGCGTTTGATCGTGCGCGTTGCGCAATCCTCGCAACTCCCGCTGTCGTCTCCTTTGTTTTTTTTCCGCTCGCGTGATTGCAACGTGATTAGTTTCGCACCTGGTCTTCCCTTGAATTCTTTCGTACGAAGATTCTATTTGATTTCAGTCCGTTTCAAATATTTCCAGCATTTCGACGAATATTCTGTATCTGACAGACAGCGATGAATTGTACAATATCGTTGCAACCGAAGAGTAAGTGTAACGCTGGAAATAATTAGATAGCTGGATAACTTGTGCCTAGAGTTGAGAAAATAGTTGAAATTTCCCTTAAGGTCTTTGGTAATTCTCGTTTTAAAATATTGCAATTTATATTATTTCACCAGTAACGTGGCAAGGTACAATTTCTTATTTAATTTCGCCGATATAAAATGGAAAAGGGAACGATGCTAACGCGTGTGAATGGAAAGGTTCGGAAATAATTATAATCGTTCTCTTTTCTGAACATAATATTCGGTATTAAAACGTATTATTGCGAAAGAGTGCTGGAATGGGTGAACTATCGAATCGAATAATTTTTCCTCGATACGAATGGTTAACTCTTGCGATGCTGCTTTTATCAGAAGATAATGTAGAATCTCTGATTCTTCGAAGTATCTTCACAGACCTCTTTCCATCGCGAAAGATAAAGGACGAAAGAAGCTTTAATAAGCTTACCCCAGAGACGATACTAAACAAGTTTTAGGGATCTCCGATACGATCAAGCGTCTGGGCTGGCATTAAGCACCGGGAATCACGGGCTTGTTTTACCATCGATCGGAAGTCGTTTCATGACACGGAAGAGATTCTTACACGAGCAACGAAAACACGATGCAAAAAAGAACGAGAAACGAGGCGTCAGCTGTTGAATGGCTGCTGACGAGCGGCTGTAACAAGGTTTAACTTCTCTAAAAGCGTCTATTTTACAGCTGTGTCCAGCGAGTTTTGTAAGGGTGACAGCAACGATGAAAAGCAACATGTCAGATTACGTATCTCGCAAAGAAAGAATATTTTTATTCCCATAATATCACGGACCTGTAGAGAGGCATCATCGATGACGGAATGGGGAAAGTCTGGAACGTGGATACGATTAAGGGTGTCATCGCGAGCCAAATTGATGGTTTTATCAATCCTGCGACTATCACGACGTGACCTCGGTTTGCGGTATGTTATTCGGGTAAACTTACGTGATAACGTGTCAGTTTCAGGAAACTTCGAAACAGTTTGCTACTGCGTTGACGCCGGCTGGGTTTGCTAACGCCTGTTTCATTCATTAATTAGATGGTGACTTACAAATTACGACGAGGTAATTACACGATCGAATTTTCAAAGAGTAATTCGAAAGGTGATTCGAGAGATGGTTTAAAAGCGAAGTTTCGCCTTTCTCCTTTTTCCTCTCAGATTTAATTCGATATTTCTCTGCCCCTGTCTGGAACTTTCCGACGTACGCGTTCGTTAATTCGGAAGTCTAATCTGCGAAAGATTAAACAGTACAGAGGAATATTGAGCAACGGTCACGTGTCCGTAGTTAATTGGTTCGAACGTTTTAACATTTCCTCCTTGCTCGACTTTGCAGAACAGATTTGATTAATTCTGACCCCGTAGCTGGAATTTGTAACCCTGCCAACAATATCTGTCACACTGTTCCATTTAAACGTGTTCCGCCCGGCAATTCAATTGATGTAATTTCCCAGTTTTTGCTCCCCCTTTGCGTTCGATCACGCTTCTTTTCGCGTCCAATATCCGCGGTTGGTTCCCGCTATAGCCGCAGCCAGAGATATTGCTCGCTCAAGGACATGAAATCACTTTTATAAGATCTTACAAACGGAAGAAACTGCGGGCGAAATGCACGAGATTAGAAGATAAAGAAGGAGGTATTGAAAAATAATTTGGATCATTTTTTACCGCATCTCTAGTTCGCGTGGGATAGAAAAAATATTTCAGAATGAAAAAGTTCCGAGGGGTCGTATTTACGATTATCGATTTTCTCTTGTAAACTAATTTCTCTATTATCGCTGTCTGCTGCTTGGAATATAAAAACTTGAGGGTATTTGTCTGAGCTAGAAACCGTAACTACTTCCATCGAAAATGAATCAGGTTTCTAAAGGCGGGCAAACGAAGGGACAAAGGGCTCAATTTCACGGAAAACAAGGTCCGCAATAACCAATCGATCGTCTCCGAGAAAATGTAACGAGGTTCGGCGGAATTTCGAGGAGCACCGCGGCGAATTCGAAGCGGTGCGGTTCGATTCGTCGACGATAACGGCTCGGCCGCGACTTATTTCACGCTTGCCCGCAAATTATAGCGTGGCATACCGGGCTTCTCAGGCCGAGGTTGATTAGATCTGGCAGCAGGGTCGGCTATTTCACGAGGAACTCGCTAATTTTGAAGTTAATGCCGCGTGCAACGGCGCTTTTCGATTCGACCGAATGGAGTTCGTGAGTTCCATGCTCACGTGATTTCCTTCGTTGAACGTTCCTTTTCAAAGACGAAAAGAGTACTGGCGAGGCTCTGATACCATGGTCGGTCTTATCTCCTTCCCAAGCTGAGTTTAAAACGTCGCACGCGCACGTTATCCAGGTTAATGCTGAATCAACTGGCTTATTTTTATCGTATAAAAATGCTGATAATCGTTCGAGCAGAGATTCTATCGTATTCGTTATTTCGATTTATTCGGTCGTTGTGGATATTCGTTTGTAAAGAAGTACGGATGGAACGGCGAAGCTCACAGTGGAATTTATAAATTTGCTATTTAATTTCGTAAGTTCGCGATATAGATAGAACCGTAAACGCAAGGGTTTTACAAGTTTTAGTTTGAACAAAGTGCTGAGAAATGGAAGAAACGGAATCGAAGAAGTTTCTTTCCTTGACCGATTTTTGATCCTTTGATGGAGTTAGCAGGTGGGTTTCGATAGATGGCTCGTGAACGCGCCATTACCATGTAATCGTTATGTGAAGCGACGGAGAAAAGTCGAGATTGCATTCTTCAACGGAACGCATCACTTGACTTCGATCTCTTTTATAAGATCTTGCTATTCCAACCATTTTCCATTTCTCTTCTCCCGCAAAAAAAAAAAAAAAAAATATCGGACTAATAAAGAATCACACAGGTAATATCGGTTAATGCTAATGTCTATATAAGAATATTGCACGACTGGTAATGTAAAACGGAGTGCTCGAGTTTAATATTCGTTCAGGTGTTCCGTGGGATCTGAAATGCAGATGAACCGACTGCCTTAAAGACGCGAGCCATCCAAACAAACCCGGCCGGAATTAGCACATTAAACGAAAGCTTCGAAACTTTCGGCCAAGGGATTTCAAATGGACGAAGGTCCGTTCAATTTAGAATCGTGGAAGAGAGATCGAAACTCGTCGATCGGCCGTCTCGAGACTCGAGAATCTTCTATTTCGGATGATAATTAAACGGCCATTGTTCCTCGCCGACTAACAAGTCTATAAAAAGAAGAAAAAAAAACAGAGACACGTTTGAATGGTTCGTAGACAGGTGCGAGTTACATCATCTCCGGAAAGTTTCGCCTCTGGAGTTCAATACATATTTCTTTCGTTCAAGGCAAAGTTATACAATATACGTTATTCTTCTTACGTTGTACAAGTATAATCGTTGTTTGAGATAGCAAGAAAGGAATATGAAATGGAAATGTGATGAAAGAAAAGTCGTGGAAAAATTGGCCGTGAAACACGCATCTCGACACCTTCGCCTCTAAATCTCCTTTATTCCTAACCAAACGCCATAAATTTATCTTTTATCAGCGAGAGTAGGCCATCTAACGTACTATATAAACAGAAATGGCTTTGTTTCAAACTTCCTCTATTCCATATATGTATACCATACTTGAGAAAGAAGAATCGGAGAAGTTCTCGTTAGCGATACAGGTTCGTCATCGCAAGCCAGGTTGCAAAGCGAACATAAATCAGCGAGAATCGTCGTTAGCCACGGGAACGCGTATATCATCGTCCAGTTTCGCCTCGGTTCTTTATATTCTTTTGCGGTTGCCGACTCTTGGCACCAACGTGAGAGTACTCGCCGTGTACAAACCGCGGCTCATTTTTATCAATCCGGACGATTTACTCCCGAAATAACTATAATGCAGAAAAATGCCCTTCGCGGAATGATCTTGCAGATCGCTGAGAAAATCGCGGTAAAGCGCGTCGGACGTCCATCGACCTCCTTTGTCTATCCTCTCGTATCTTCTCGCGTAAAGTAACGAGCAATAGCTCTTCTGGCGCAAATTTTACGAAAATTGCATATAATCTTGCTCGTAACAATTTTTTACGTCCTTGCTTTTCTGCTTCCTTTCGATCATTGTCAGTTAGTCGGTGTTCTTTCAGTGATATTAATTAGATGGCAGATTTTTATGCATTTAGGGAAACTCTAGAGTGTAAAATTGCAGCTTATATTAAAAATCATACATTATTATATCCAAAGTAACGAAACCAAGGAAATATCGAATATCCAAAGTTATGATATTTAATACGCGAAAGAAATTTCTGCCCAGATTGCAATTTTTTTATTCGCATTTACAGAGGTACAAATTTGTGTAAATATCTGAATCTCCTCATAACCGTAACTATTATTTTTACGTTCAAAATTCTATCTCGCCTTCCGCTTTCTCTATGATCGAATGTGCAATTAAGATAACTCAGCGACTTGGCTGGCAGAGAGATTTAATGGCTCCTGATACGATGGGCGCCGATGATTAGATCACCGGTAACTTCCACGGAATCCCTACGTACGAGCGTGTATACGTCGACGCGTTTGCAACTTACCTCCAACTACTCGTTAGCTCTGCGACCGATTACTAATGGTGCATCTACTTTGAGAACTCGATCCCGTAAACGACTCGCAGCAGCTGCATCAGCGAATTTCTAAGGGAAATCCCGACAATACGCGACAGCGATTTGTGCCGTAGCGTAACAATAAGATCATAAAACTATCAAGTCTTTAGAAATAGCCGCCATTAACTGATCGACGGCCGTTTATAACCAGGAAAAACCGAACGACGCGTAGTTTTTGAAATTAGCATATCTTTCCGTAAACCGAGTTTTATTATTTTATTGACTACGAACCATTCTTACGCGCAGTCATCTCAAGATCTAAATGATGTGGGCGCTGAGCTTCCTACTTTCACGCAACTCACGTTCATTAATTGCTTACTTCATCTCGAGAAAATATCAAAGTCTATAATAGAATTTCTTCGAGTATAAGTCGCAGTCTTAACCGAGCCTTGGTTTTTTCCGAACCGTCATTGTATTTCAAAGAGGCTCGACTGCGTTAAGTTACAGCTCGAATTAGTCGAGTGATAATAACTCGCGTAAACGATCTGTCGTACTGCAACAATTTGTTTTTTGCATCTATTAATCGCTCGTTATTCTCCGGTTGAAACGTTCACGTAACACTTGTCGTAGATAGATGATGTTGATAGATCTGACTTGTTGATAGATCACTGTTTACAGTATTCGTGAAATGATAAATCGTACGAATCCACGAATTGTTTTTCTTTCAAGGATTGAAAATGTACGTATCGTCTAATAATGTATAAGCAGTGACGAGATGCTGAGAAAATAAAGGACGAAGAATTGAATGAACTGCGCGAGATGTTAGGAAGGGAGGAGTTTACGTGTCACTTTAATAGTAGTTTAGTTAATAGTAGTTTAATAGTAGGGAAGTTCTTCTATTGAAATTAGTACCTTTCAACCATCGAAAGGATAAGGACTACGAGCGTAGTACCGTTACATGAGAACCGGCGGTTTAAAGAAAATCACATTCGAAGAAGTTTGACGACATAACCACTTCGCTTTGAAGCGGCGAACGGTAAGGGGATTTCAAACGAACCGGCGAAACGACGTGACGCGCCGCTGCTTTCAAATAAATCTACTTTCGGCCACGAACGAAAAAAGAGTAACAAGGGGAAAAAGAAACTTTGCATCCGTGGATTCTCGTTTGATTAACATCCAGCTGTTTTTTTTTTCTCTCTCCGTCGAAAGCAGCGACGCTTGAAAAAAAGGATGCATACCATCCAAAGAGTTACGAAACCGATTACAACTGCGAAAAAGACTATTATTCCCAGGTAAACAAACTGTTTCTTTATGAGCGAGTTTGCACTTTTGACACTGTTTGCAGACGCGGAATTTGAACGAAAAGATAGGCAGAGAGAGAGAAAGAGAGAAAGTTCTGTCGTACTGGCAGCGTTTTATTTGACTTCGTTTAGCGCATGTCTGTTTGCCAGTACACGTGAAATTTATTGCCGCCTGTGAGAACTAATTGTTGACGGTATCATGAATCAACGCATGTTTGCCGGCGGATAAATCGGTTAAACACCGTGATTACCAGTCTAGCATAATACGTCAAACTTGCATAATATTAAACCGCTAATGCGCTTGGTTTGTACGCTACGGGAACTTTCCACTGACGGCCATTTCTCCTTCCATCACGACTTTCCTCAAACTGAAGCGTCAGGGAAACCGACTTAATTCCCTTAAACCATCACGTGAACATAATTCTTCTTAATCACGTCAAAATTTGCTAATAATGTATGTACATTCTTATCGTGTTTATATTCTTTCTTTTTTTAGAATCTTTAAGAACGACGTTGACAGTAGGATGAAAAGTACCTTTGAAAACTTGGATCATCTGCGTTTCCCCGATCGTTTTCCTTTATCTGCCCTTCACAGATGTTTCGTGTTACTATAATTTGCTAAAACTTGCTAAAAGTAATTCACGGTATTTGCAATTTTTTCCAAGTTGTTTCAGGATTTTCTATGTAAGAACCAGCCGCTTCGATTCACGTGATGTCGAGTAAGAAAACAGTATAATCAGTTATCAGTTAACCTTAAATTGCAAATCGAAATTAACGTCATACGTTGTAAATGTCGCCGTCTTACTAAAACGTGGAGCTTCACGTGACTTGCGATAAAAAATGATGGTAGATAAAGTTCAACTGGCACGTGGGGCGAGAAATTCTGATAAACAAGAACATGCAACCGAAAATTTACCTCGTGAGAATCGCAAAGAAACGCCTGTTTCGTGGCAAATATTTGCATACCTAGCAATTGGAGAATTATTTTTCCAAACTCGAACGTGCCATCGTCTACGATCCCTGGAAAACTCCGTGTACGTATCGCACGCGTCGATTCCGTTATCGGTTTCATGACTTTAATTATTCGAAACTTGAATCAAACAAACTACCGCAAAGTTCCTGACAACTGTGCAAATCTCTCGGATCGCTTGTGAACAAATAACGATTTAGCTTAACGTAAATGTCGAGTTTATTATATGAATATAGATACAAGATACGGGAAACATTAAGGCAATTTTCTGAGAAAGATACGAAACGCGATTAATCACCGCGCTTCGTGATCACGATCGCGCACCAGATTATCGCACTATCCGAGTAAAAACAGCGAATCCGTTCGCGATGTGTTGACTCATCGAATGTGAAAACGTGTCGAATTCTGGCGACGATCGTTGGCCGATTGATGATCGCATTGGACGCAACTGTCGTCACGCGTCAGGTGTCAGAGCATCGATTCTGTCACCATAAATGATCGAAAAATTTTCGCCGATGTAACCGTTGAAACTATTGCATGGAATTCTCGCGATATATATTTTGCGTTTAGAGCTAGCAAAATAGTTTGACAAAAAAACTCGATCTATATTGACATACGACAATTCAAACGGAAACTTTTTTAAAACGTGGTTTTAAATCTCATTCCGCGATACAGACTTGGTGTATTTAAATACGCATATGTGGTAATTTAGCTTATGTTTAATCAGTGTGATTAATTTTCTGTAAGAAAAGTACTCCACGTTGTTCGTGAATTTTCGCTGTGTTTTATAATTAACGGGTCGACCTAATAATAAATCGCAGAGATCGATAAAACGATCCGTCTCAAGTAAAACGCCACAAAATGCGACTTCCACATACTTGTATCCAGTTGAACAAACAATCCGCAGCGGTCTCGACGGTGATAAATTAATTGTCCTTGCAGTGGGATAGATTAATCATCGAAATGGAGGAAAAAGCAGCCGCGCATAATTTATAAAGTTGCACGACAAGAACGATTGCCGAAACCAACGCGAAAATCTTTCACGGCACACAGGGGATTATACGGTCTTTAATCAGACCGAGTAAAGTTAATCAGAGTGCAAGTGCAGCAAAGAGAATACCCTAACGAATCTGGGGAGATCCGAAGTCTCGTGGAACGAGTTCGATCGACTTCGGCGAAAATTTAAATCACGTCGCGACTCCAGAATCGACCAGGAGTCGAACTTTTCTGGCCCTTGGCGCTCGCCATCGGTCCCCGATGTATCTGGAGGATAGCCAAGTGTAACGATGACGCAGCAATGCGCAATGACGTACCGTGGTGCACCGTAAGGATTAACTCATCCAGAAGTGGGCTAGCAAACGTGCTGAAATGCAGACACCATCGGGCTCTCACGATTTCTCGATTTTGACAATATAATGAAATTATCGGTGAGGATGTCTTTTGAGCTACAGTGGCTCGCGAGCACAGCTTCAATCTGGAAATTCACCTCGCATCGAAGTTCAATGACGCTTTCTTTGATTGCGTAGGATTCTCCACTTGCTCCTCGAGTATTTCGGCAATCCGCGACGATGTATGCAAACACGAGGGGCAATTTTCAAGATATAATCGAATCTTGCACGGAGTTATTATATTTTTTTGCTCGTAAATCACGGGAAATACTTGAACGTGCGGCGAACGACTGCCGTAATTGCGTTTCAACTTGTGCGACTCATTGTCCGACAGAAAAATAACGAGTCGATTAATAAGTAACAAATATTCGCTCGTATAAAGAAATAAACATTCGCGAGACATTCGTGAGAAGTAAACTTCGCTCGTTGTCAAGTATCATTGCCAAAAATAGTTTATGAAAGAAACGACTAGTATTGCATTTGAGTTGCCTAATCGACGAAAATAAACTCTGCATTCTGGCAGCTAACCGTGCACGAACATTCATCATCTATTCATCGTTGTTCTAAACAGTTGCAATGAGATCACCTTCCTTTTCTTTTCTTTTTCTTTTCTTGTTTTTTTTATAGAAATCATACGCTTCGCATTATTATTAGTTAATCGGTCAAGCAAGGCAATGGATGTGTTATTTATTACACTCGATGCAGACGACGAAGGCGCTGGTCGTCGCGACGTCTTGAAATCTTCTAACTGTTACTCTCGAGGAAGATTTCGACCATAATAAAGAAAGGTGTCGATAAACGTCGCTATCGTTTAACACGAATATTCTCGTTAAATGGAAGATCGGTATTTATCGCGGCGTAGCTTGCTTATCCCTCTCCGCTTCTGATTAACGTTGAAGAGAGAACACGAATTCCATGATTGATAATAGTGGGAGTGACGCAAGAGATCTTGGATCTGCCGCAGATGATGCGAGCACTGAGTCGAATAATATCCTTATCGTCGTTAATGAAGTTGCTAATTAAGACCGATCTGTGTTTGCCGGGGGTCGGGCGATCGACTTCTCACAGACGAATTGTGCGGCATGTTTCACGGACGTTTTTCTCTCTAGATGAAGCATTTTCACCAATGTCACAGTTACGGTCATCGATGCATGTTTTCGTAACGCAAAACGTTTCTCTAAACGTTTGATGAAAAAGTATTTGCATAGAGCGACGTACTTAATGAACGCGCAACAAGCTCGTTTAAACAAACGTGTATTTTTAACGCAGAGTGTACTTTGCATCCTCTTCTCCTTCGTTCTCTCGTTCCTTGAAATCAGTCGAAGAACCGGCCAGCTGCAATTTCGCGAGAGATGTTCCTCATCTTATCGGCATTACGCCCATACTTGAAGTCTTATTAGTAACGTGGTAATAAGTTAATAACATTCGTTTGTTTTTCCCGGGTGTTTTAAGAGGCTCGTAACATTCGCGCGAGTCACGAGAAGATCTTCTTTTTACGAAAGATAATAGAATAATTGCGTGACTCTCGATGGATCTGTCGCGTTTAATGGCAACATCGTCGCTCCTGTGTACGCAAAATGATTTAAGGCCAATTTATCGCTTTAATGGTAATACGCGAACGCGTGTTTAAATATCAAACATTGAATGATATTACGATACGGCGCGATGAAGCTTTCTCGTACTCTCTGCCTAATCCATCGTTATCGATGTGATTTGCCTTTCTTCCTTTGGTTAGCGTCTTGCTTCGAGAATGTGAATAAATATAGTTGGAGTCTGAACTATCGAAATTTTCTCGAACTGTGAATATTTATGAGAAGATCGTATACCGTTGTTCTCACGCAAGTGCGATTCTTATTGTTCCACGACGATTCTGTCAGCTTTGAGATTCGATTTACATCAGCCTGTGAGATACGGGATATAGGTATGCAATCCCAGTCCTTCGCGCCAGTAATGTACATTTTAAACGAGGTCTGTATGATCCACGTTCATATATCACCGCCTCTTATCGCGTATTATAAACGTAACACCGAAACGTTGGACTGCATCATGTAGTGCTCGTGTAAAAATAAAGATACATCAGCGTGACGTCAAGAGCGAGGTTTCGAATAAAGAAAAAAAAAAAGGAAGAAGAGACCGGAGCTTCAACAGTGAAACCTCGTCTCGCTTAGATGGCACTTTAGAGAGCGCTGTCCGCAAATTTTATTTTTCCCCCGCGTTTTCTATGTTACCACTATATTTTGTACGAGAAGTTTCAAAGTACAGGCTACAGGTCCCGCCAGGATACATCACTCTATTGTTCTAGTCTTCCAACTTACTCTAATTCTTATCCCAGCTTTTGGCTCGTGTTCTATTTCTCTCTCTTTTTATTCTCTGTCCACTTTATCGCTAGCGAAGCTGCAGGTTACGATACTTCGGAAGAAATATCTCTGAAGATGAATTCTCTTTGTAACAAGGTACTAATACGTTCTTACTTAAGGATGAGTCTAATCCTTTCCGAGAAAACTTATCATTAAATACTACGCTGTTCAAAACACTTGATGTATCTCCGTTAAATACGTATGCATCTACTGCGTCAATCAAGTAAACAAGTCAGAGAGACGAGAAGATCTTACGAGCTCGATCGGTATTATTCGTGTGACGTTTTAAAGAAAATTAATTTTCAGAGAATCGCTACGAAAAAAAGATCGTATCATATACGTAGGTATATGCGATAAAAAATAAAGTAACAGAAAAAATTATCCTGTCATTTTATAGCGTATTTCGCTTGAAACGTGATATATATTTTCATGGACTCTACGTCAAACGATTTTCGGCATGATTTTTTAAAAGCAATAGTTTTAATATAATCCCCATCCCAGTTTTCCTATGCAAATCTCATTGCAAAGTTCCTATGCAAATTTCCAATGCAAAGTTCAAAGCAAACGCATTCAAACGTTAAAATTCAAGCAAATCCTATTCGAAAAATATGACGGTCGCTACCTGTCTCATATGCCAAAATGTTATTCGCAAAGCATGCCAAGATATTACTAACGATAAGCTATACCGCCAATTTAAGACCCGCTATTAAGTAAGAGTATCAGATTTTTATATGCACGTCCGATCTATGCAAAGCTTTCTGCAAGAGAAGTTAATCTTCTTAGGTTACGTTCTAGAATATATATATATATATATATTTTTGTTATTCTTACACGATGGCTCAATAAGGTACTTCAACGTGCCTGTATATATCACAGACTATCTATATCTTCATCCATGAGTAGTAAAAATAACCCAACCACGATAATAATATTACCAATCAAATATTCTGCAAAATTAATAGGAAAAGCAGTGTATATATTAAATATTTCGAGCAAACATCGTTACCTTAAAGCAAACAAGCAAACGACCGTTCAACCGGATGGCCGGAATCTACGAAACGAATAAGAACGTCGATCCTATTTGCGTTAGGAATTCGTCGAGAGTCGAGAAGCTGTCGAATCGCGGCGACAAGCGCAGTTTCCCGATCTGTGCGACGTCGCCGCGATTTGGCGCCGATCCAACCGCGTCCCGTGACGCACAGAAACAGAGCAAACGCGACGATGCACGCGTCCTCGCAAGAAAAATCCCTGTCCTGTTTCCGACATCGCCTTCGAATCGAGCAGACGCCACGCTACCCCGTTCTCGAGTGTTTTTCGTTCGTCGAGCGCGAGCTATCGCGAGCTTGGAAACTTTCCTAGGACGATCGCTGGACAAACTGCAAGTCGAAAAATGCGACAGGAAATTCGGCTGACGAGTTGAGAACGTTTAAGAGCGCCGATTTGAGAATCAGAGGAAAGTGCTTTAAGTTGCGCCGTCAAAGATTTATCGTCTCCCGAGAACTAGAGGAAATTGTTTCCTATTCTTTCCTTCCTCTTTTTTCAGAGCTAAGCGAGAACGCAATTAAGGGAGAATTTTGACCGTCGTTCTAGATCCATAGTTTCAGGGGAAAATTCTAGAAGAGTATCATTATAGGTTATTATCATTTCGAACGTTGCACAAAGTTTAAAGGCTTTCGTAGAATTTGAGAAACTCGTAGAAAGCTTCGGCTTCGGTACGCGCTTACATCCGGTGATGATTCCACTTCCAACGTTATCCTAAATTTCTTCCTCCTTTCCTTCTTCTTTCGTCTAACAGCGAAATACTCGCGTAATTCATCGAGCACGAAAATTTCAGCTTGCTTAGTTTTCCTATAAACGCATCAAGATGAAAACTGATCGATATAACTCTTAAAATAGTTCTGCTGTTGCGAGGCTTTTGTCTTTTCTTTTTCTTTCTTCTTTTTCTCCTTTTAAAGCAGTTTGATTATGCTCTCGCTGGTTCGACTCGCGAGATCACGACCACCGTCGTGTATTAAAAGAGTAACGAAAAAAGCAAGGAAAAATAATAAAGGACCGAAGCTCATGCAATATGCATACAATCCGCGCTGGCAAAGGCCGGAGCAGCTGATATGGTTTATCGTTAATCTCCGGCTACCAATTACAATACCGTTATCGCTGGTGCCCGTCATGCGAGAATTTTTCTATGGAGTCACCGAAACCATCGTCGAACTCGAAACCTGCTCCGAATAATCGTTAATTAAACAGGCTTTTCACGGACGACGATTCGCAAATAGTCACGCTACTAATCGAGAAACGATTAGTCTCTTGGGAAATCCTTAGCGAATGCGGAAATCTCTGTACCGACGATATTAAAAGGAACGGATAGAATGGAAATATTTGTCTGTCGGTAGAAACGCGACTGTTCCAGAGCGTATTTTAATACTCGCTTTGTAAATCGGCTGCCAAGCGAGAAATCAATCGGTAATGAAAGTTTCATGAGACGCGAATTTGTATCGCGACTCGTACGTCACAAGTTTCTGTTCGTTCGCGTTGCTCCTGAACAGAGCAGACGGAATAAAAGAAACAGATCGACCGTCTCGGAGGATTGCTTTTTACGCAATGTTATTTCGGGTTGTCACGGTTCATTATATTCGTCTCGTTGAATACGATTTTCCGAGAATCGAATCGCGACGGAAAGACCCAAGTTGTCGTATTTACAGCGGAGATCCTTTCTTCCTTCCTCTTTTATATTCTCCATCTCTTTCCCTCCATATATGACACTGTAGAAACGCAATAATTCGAAAAGCTGCGCTGGATGAAAACTTCAATTAAATTTGCAAGCAATCGCCATTTGCGATTGAACCGCAACGTTCGGCCAGCCGTAATAGCTGGAAAACGAATGTCCAAAAGCGAAACGTTATAGAATAGTATCAAATGCCTCGGTCGTATAATTGATTCATGCATGCTCCCAGTAAACTCTTTTATCATTCAATTTATTCTTCTTTCGTTCGTCGATCTGGCATCTTGCAATAAAAAAAAAACTTGCTCAGTTTCATCAAATTTTCATAATAACTCTTGCGAAACTTTACATAGTATCGAAATCGATCGAGATTCTTCGTCGTTCTTCTAACATTTTTCGAGAAATATTCAAAGTCATTAAATTTCCCTACAAATAACAAGAACCATATTTTATCCATTATTGGCGTGAAACTAAACGATCGACGGATAATGCAGAAGGATTCTTTTCTTGTGAAATTCGCGCTTCAACTTTGTCGCTTCGAAAAAGTCCCAGCTTTCGTCAACCATGACGTTACCGCTTCGCTGCACAATTACTTTGTAGATCGTTCATAAATCGACGAAGTGCATCGATATCAGCAAAGTAGAAGGTCCTTCTTGTTACAGGTCGGCCAAGTGCACACGAAGTGGAGGCTGAAAAAGAAAAAGACACCGTGTAGCTGTATCGCGTCGAGTTTATCGGTAGGCAGCGAGGTGCAGCTTTCCCTATCGCGTCGGAACCGTCGATCATCGTTCGGCGAAAGCAATTTTCCCGTGAAAAATTCCAGAAAAACGCCGTAATGCCGTTAAACGATTTTCGGTCGATCAGCTATTTTTAAAGGAATAGGAAATACTTCGATCGACGGTTGGTTCATCGAGCAGAAGGTAAAAGAAAACTTCTGTCGGTCGATCGAGTTCGAACCCAAAATCTCTTTGGAAATAGATTTTGAACAAAAGTTTGCGATACTTGGAAGCTCTGGGATTTTCGACGCGTTCTTCGTCGCTCGAGAAATTTCGAGAAGAACAAAATCTCCAAAAGAAGCGATTCGTCACGGTCGGTCCGATAAAAATTTCATTGGCCCCGGCTGATCGGAATCACGCGTCGCGAATAAATTTGCATCCGCTCGCCGGCCCCGATAGGTCGCAATGGATTTGCCGCTCTCCGAGAGCCGGCCAGCATCGAGACGTCGATTTAATTCGCGGTCTACCAATTGTTTGTCTCGTGACAACCGTTCTCGTGATCGATCAGCTTCCGTGAACTCGAAGCACGTGCTCTCCCCTCCATGTAAGTAGTTTCTTCTACCAACGAATTAATCATACTAGTCGGCGGCTGTTGATAACGAGCAATCAGCTAAATTGAGATCGTTAAATCTACGCGAAGCTGCCTATTCGTGATAACCACGAGGGAATTTTTTCTACTGGTTTTTTCGGTGCTTGTGCCGAATAAAAACCGCATAACAAGTGTAATCTTTCTAACGTTGCTTGCCCATGACTCTTGACACCATCGATAAGCAACTGTGGAAAATTTCTTCGCTAACGATCCTCTCTAACGATCTAATTAAGTACCGCTCCTCGTAATTCGAACGATGTCATTCACGATCGTCGAGCGTCCAAAAAGATCTTGAAACGAGACGCGAGCTGGGTAAACGAAATTCTTCTTGCGCCAGCTCTGGCTATACCGTCGTTGATAAATTGGACAGTGTCTCGTAAGTTCTCGGTTAATCGCGCGTTGCGAAATAACCGGCAATCGCATGCTAGCGTCTGAATCTTACGTGCCTTTCTTCACGAAAAGCTTGTTAGGTGTTGCCACTATCACTGTTTACGGAATAAGAGAAATTTATCACTGTTCCCAGCCGTCATATCGCTTCCACGAAACAGACGTCCATCCTCGCTGAAATTGACGATGGAAGGATGTTATCCGCCTTTGTTTCTCGCAAATCGATTATACAATTAGATTACAAAGATCCGCAATTTTCCTGATATCCACTTGATCTCATGTCCACGATCAAACACGTAGAACTTTTCGTCGCAATTTCCGCCATTTCACCGGTCACGGCTAATTTCTTGTCCATCCTCGATCTACGTTTTAAGCGAGCCACACCTCGCTCCTGAATTTATAAATCTGATTTCCGTGAAAGAGGGAAATGGATTGGGATTCAGCTCGAAGGAAGCGCGCCTCGCAAGATGCTTTCCATGGCAGGGATTAAGATTCTCCCGATTTCAAACGTGCTCTCGAGATTTCCTGAATGCAGTGGATTATAAAAAAAAAAAAATCTCTCGTTCTACGGAGAGAAAAATATACGGGCACGAAATGCTACTTTATCAGAGGAAGCGTAAAGTTTCCTTGGTTTTTACGTGGAATGTAAGAGGTTTTTACGTCCGGACAAAAAGTTCGGGGTGAAATTCTAGACAAGGCGTCGAAGGTCGGAAAGGGACACTGGTAGATAGAAATGCCTATAAAGGAGAAACGCTACGGGCTCATTGTTTCAAAGTGCACGGTACGAAAAAGCTTCTCCAGCGTTATTGTAGCCATTGGCTAAAAACACCACAGTCACCGAGTCTTTCGTCAACATTTGACGTTTCCTTCGCATTATGCGACCCGCATTGTTCTCGAACGCGCGTTAAGTAACGCGTGGCGATACGGGAACAACGCTCCGTACGATAGAAGATGAAAAAGTTGTGAAAAAAAAAAAACAGCTAGGTTTCTGGAGACTATGACGTATTTCAGTTCCGTACATAGTCGTGTAAACGCGGTAATTATGTATCATTTCTGCATCTTAAACGAAGAGAAGCGAGCTGGCCGAATGCGAATCGACGAAGACCCTTGATGGCGCGATGATTAATTATGTTATTCAATATTCACGTGACAAGCCATTGTACGTCGACCGAAGGTTCCAATTGACTCGCGTCTAATTGCATCTGCCACGCTGACGCACGTTTCTCAAAAAAAGAAGATCGCAGAAATCCCTCGATGAATTACGCAATTGACATTCGTACGAATCTCCCGAATTGTCACTCGCGGAATTTACATTTGCAAATCGATTGAATAATTCAAAGAATATACATAAAATATATGTATACCATCTCTATCCTAGAAATTATTTTTATTCTGGAAACTGTCGCTCGTGTGCTACCAAGAACGCTCAGACACACCTTCAGATACAATCAACACCTCACGAAACTAATTACGTCCTCGACCTGAATTTCTTAGCTACCTAAAGACATGCTGATAAGTGTTCGTCTGGTTCCCTTCACACGTTCGTTTCCATTCGGGCACGGTAGTTTGGCGACAGAGAGCGAAGGGGAAACGAATGGGACGAGTCAGACGTCGACAGATTAGAGTTTTTCAGGGAAATTTCCGCGGTGTCGGCGCCGCGGCATGGCTGGGTGTCACGTATCTAAGTAGAAGGCAGCCGTCTGATCTTGGTATAGGGAAGGAAGGCGGTGGCTCTCTTGATACCTGCAGACGACAAGGACGAGCGAATGAAATTGACTGCGGCGCCGTGCGTTTCACGGTGGCTGCGCCACTTGGCTCGACCGTGCAAGTAGCTCGTTCCTTCCCTTGTGATTTCACCGGGGCGCGTCGACGAGTAGCGGCTTCAAACTGAGCGATTAAAGCCGAAGAAATCTTTTCTTCGAAGAGAATTGAGTAGAATAGAGTAAAGAGAAAGAAAGAAAGGGACAGAGAGAGAGAGAGAGAGAGAGAGAAAGGCAAGAGATTTCAAGACCAAACGCAACTCAATTAGAAGTTGAGGTAGATCGGAAAATATCGAGGTTAGGGTTTAGAAAGCTGCAGGGTCACTGGCCCGAGTTAGATACGATTAGCAAGAGGATGATGCATCTAGTTCTCTATGTTCGTTTCGTGTTGTACGGCTGTTCGATGATTCGTCCATCGCTGTTGGATTAATTGTCACGAACGAACGAGTTTCGATAGGCACGCAGAAAACAAGTGGCTCGTGTGTCACATGCCAGCAGCGGTATTTATTGCCTTATTTATGACACCGAGGCCGACGTATCAGCTGAACTGGAGCAGATGATTCCAGTTGCGTTATATCTATGCACGCCTCTATCGTTATTTACATAATTCGTAACGTTTCGGCGAGCTTGATCGCTAGAAAACGCGTGGGGTAGATGCGATAGGAGAAGCCGAAAAAATTCAACGAGATCCCTGATAACCCTGAAGCGAATTACGTTCGTACTAGAAAGAAAGTTTTCGTATGTAATTTACAGAGAGAAAATAATCGCGTCAGTATAAGTAGAAAACATCCGGGATTCTAATTTTCAATTACGGATTAAAATGCACGATAACTCGGTTTCTCCTCTATCCGCAGAAACGTAATCTGCGTAAGCGTGCGTATTCTTTGCCAGAGATAAATTACATAAGAAAAGAATCTCAATTTTGTAATTTATCTCTCTCCAAATAATTTCTCCAATTGATTCGCGTTTGTTTATCAAGTCTACAGAGACCAAGCGACGTTACTATAACTCAATAAAGAAATTCGTAGTGTCCCGTTTGTTTTAAACGAAGAAACAATTCCGGTTAAAGAATTCCTGTTCCGCATACGAAATATTCTCGCGAGAAACGTGGTTCGGAGCGGCCGACCGTTCGATTGCTCGGGCGAAATGGGTTAAACGCAGCACGATAAATAGCTTGCAATTGATTTCGCATTGTAACTGCGGAAACGAGAGTCGAGGTTCGAGGATATTCGCGAGTATACGCAGGTATGTCGACGGAACAACGTCCAATGGAATATTTCCTGATTTCCGAAAATCAATGAGACAATAGCGAGTTTGTGGAGTCGTGACAAGGATCGATAACTCGAATTACGCGTCTCTAAACTGCATGGAACGTATTCGATAGAATCGCAAAAAAAAAATTAACGAAGAAAATTTTCTCGCTCCGCAGCCAAGGAAATTTTTTTCTGAATAACGATCGATCTAAAGCGACACGGTTCTGATAATGAGATTGAAATTTTTTCTACAAGGATAAGAGTGACGTAAGTGTAACGACGCGAAAGAATATACAAATTTGTAGTAAAATAGGAAAGTGGGTTAGGTCAGAGAAAGTGATTTTTTCAAAGCACTGAACGTTCTCTAAGATTACGTTGTTGACGCTTCCTTTCTGTTTGGTTCCCTCGTGTTCATTTTCAGTGTCCGCTTAAGCGATATAAATATTCTAATGATAATTTCTTATCTTGAAAAGTTAAGTGATTCAACTTCTTTTTTTGTGATCGATGTGTCACGATATACGTACATATAACGTTTTCCTTGACTAAATATATCAAAGATAGTTATATCCTCGAACGATGATTAAGAAATCTGCAAGAATAAAAATTTCATAAACAAAATATTTGCTTTAACGAGAGGAAAGCTGCAAATTCGATCATTTTCTCTTCCTCCTTAAATTCCGATTATCAAAGACCAGTTATTCTAATAATCCCTATATTACATATAGTTTGGAACAGTACACCACAACACCACGATCTGCCTTTAATTTCTAAGTAACTGCAAACAAGCTAAGATTTACTGAATTATTATGCATTAAATGCTACTGCAAACTCTTAAACAAGCGAGTTTCTAAGCTCTCGTTGTTCTCGGTCTTCTAAACGCAAAGAATCTGAATACCTGGCTCACGTGGCCACGTCATATGCGTGGCACGAACGACTGCTAGTTGATTTACACCAGCGTTAAACAGTCGTTTAGGCAGAACTACGGATAGGGTTATTAAATTCAAAAGAATCGTTATACGCCGAATCGGTATGCAAATAACGCGAGTGTACAAACGAGGAATCTAATGCGGTGTGCAAACGCCGATAAACAATAAAGCGATAGAAGATAAGAAAAAGCTTTAGCAGTGTCTTACTAGTCCCTTCCACTCTGTTACCCTTACCCCCTTCCTCGCACTTGCCGGAAGATAGTCTTGAGTCGATGTTCGTCGCTCTATCGCTGCGGATAGCTCCATCTCGCTCCTCGTTCCGAACATAATAACGTGAAGTGGTTTACGGACTGCGTTCAGTCAGAGTACGCGCTGCCGTTGCGATCGCATCGGATCACATCAATCTTCTATCGGTACCCGATACAGACACTCGCGACACTCGCCACGAACACGTACACATTCACGATCACGTCGTAAAGCATTCGAAAATCCTAGCTTGAGAAACGCGTGAACGCGACGCGAATCGTTTCGTCACGCAACGATCGTCCCGAGCTCTCGACATTCACTGATCAAGGTGTCGAAGAGAATCGAGCACGACACCTGCGAACATAACTAAACTCTTACTCGAGACTGTTCCGCGGGTAGATTCAAACACGAGGTCGTTCAGGATAAGCTCGATCTACGTCGATAGCATTGACACGCTCTTATTTTCCGGTATCAAAAAGGACTCGATAGTAAAAGAAGAAACGGCCCCGCAGGAGAGCCCAGGATGACGATCGGCGCGTCGTCCATGGTGATCGACTATCTGGTGTTCGTCGGCTGTATCATCGCCGCGTTTGTCATTCCGCTATGGGGCAAGTTTCGTGGCCGTCGAAAGGAGACCACCAAAGCGGACTATGTGTTCGCCACCGGAAACGTCTCGATGGGCGCCATGATGTTGTCCATCGCCCGTGGCACCCTTGGAGTCAGATCTTTCCTCGGCTATCCGTCAGAGCTGTATTACAGAGGTAGCGCCATGTGGGAGACCATCTATGGTATGCTGCTCGCGTATCCCATCGTGTGCTTCATCTTCGTCCCTGTTTACTACAGCCTCGGCATCACGTCAGTCTATCAGTATCTAGATATGAGGTAATTATCTGCGAGAATCGTGTTGTTTCGCGATATTCGTGGGAATACACGTTGAGAAACGCTAGCTTGGATATAGTATCTTACAAATTCGAATTCTCGCGAAAGAAAACGTCTCTTCCTTTGTCGGATGGAAAATTTGATGCCGCGAGGAAGCAACCGATGTACTTGTTTCATGTAAATCTCATATTTCGAAAATATATCGAAATAATCGATGACTGAGCAAGTTAATGGATTCTGTCGTCTAGACGGAATACCAAGCGTAGCATCAGCTTTTCCCTCCCGAAATAAGAACGCCTCGACTCCGTAGCGTTTCGCATCGAAATCACGCGGACACGTGACGGATCACGGGGAAATTTAAATTCACCGTGTACACGATGCTCGAGGAGCTCGATATCGTCGTTTGCTTCGCCGAAATCAGGCTGCTTTACATTTTCAATTTACGTGTACCAGCCATGACATAAACCCCGCTCTTCTTCTCTTTTTCGCGATACTGCGGCCCTTTCTACACTCTTTCTGAAATGGAAACGATTGTTTCAGATAGTTTTTAGAGTTTGATTTTTCTTACGAACCTTGAAACTACTCTCGCGTTTAACGATTATGTCCGGCCGTGTCGGAGAATAGACCTCTTGTAATTATGCTAATCCACCAGGTTCAACTCGAAGCTAGTCAGATGCCTCGCGAGCTTCTCTTACGTGATACGTAGCCTGTTGAACTTGGCCGTCACGATATTCACGCCTTGCGTCGCTCTGAAGGCTGTGATTGGCTTGCCGTATTGGACCAGTATCTTGGGCATCACCTCGATATCCGTCGTCTTCAGCGTTATGGTAAGTGTGATATTAAACGTAAAAGCTTCGGATAATGATTCTCCAGAATCATAAAAACGAAACGTTAAGCGTATCGCAATGTCCTGTTATATATAAACAAGAGGTTGAATGTCGTATTAAAATTAAAAAAAGAACGTTTTATCGAGTTTGCAAAACAGTACAGAAAAATAGGACAGAAATATTCGACTCGAATATTTTCGGAAATAAACGATATCGTTTCAAGTTATATTAGGTTATCTCATAAGTAACGAGATTTCTTTCGTTGTATTAAGTATGAACAAAAAATCTGACAGAAATTAATCAGTGATATATAGACTGTTGATGTTTATACATTTATGGAAAATTTAAATGTGCAGAAGAGTACAGAACGTATATACCAATAAACAAAAATATACGAAATATCCAAAACTTATAATGCTATACCATAATACAGGTAGTACAATATACTGTAGCATTACATTTATAACAATTAAATGCTGAAAGAGGAATCCCTAAATACATTCTATTTCTTCGCTGATATTCATAAAAATGTAAATTCGCGTAAACATCTGCAACTTAGCGAAGTATTTCGCTCGTTTTCTACAATTGTCGTCACTTTCCTATTAAGCTTTCCATTCTCCCTTTATGAAAGACCGATGGTGACGAGTTCCATTGTTTTAAACTCAACTCTCAGAAAAACCTCGTTACTTGTGACCTCATAAATATTCATTCGAGAACAAAAGTTCATCGACTAGCATGATTCTACTGTAACGCGGTGATGCAAACGAAGAAGAACGTTTCCAAGGATCGATGATTTTCCGCGTGTAGACTGAAACATTTAAATCGTCCTCGCGATGTCCGCCGCATTTTCGTCCCATTAATTATTCGCGATCCGAGAAAGCAGACTGTTCGTCCTTGTTCAAGGTGCATTTCCAACCGAGAACATCGTAAATACGATACGCGCGATCGTAAAACATACACGAACAGCGCTGACGACGGGCCATAAGCGTAAAAACCCACCGCTTTATATCGCCTTGCTTATATCGATACGTTCAAATTCTCCAATTCATCTACGCGCCCTTTAATAATCCGCAATTGCTCTCCGCAAACTCGAATCAACGAGAATATCGCAGACTACAAACGAAGATGCTCGTCTTTTTATTCGCAGGGTGGTTTGAAAGCAGCCATCCTCTCGGATGTCATACAAGGAGTGACGATGATAGGCGTTTCGCTCGTGATAATCGCCAAGGGTTCCGCTGATATCGGACCTGATAAGATTTTGAACGTGACGTACGAACGTGGTCGATTAGATTTCTTCAAGTAAGTACAAATATCGATCGATTATCTAGTCGCCGAAATTAAGTGGGTGATTAGGGATTAAAATCAGGTGAATTTCACGCTTTATTTTGTTGGATATTTATCGACGATCTTGTGAGCTTGAAACTGTTTCACGCTTCCTACGAAATATCCGTAAGATCTAACCGAATAATAAATCGGTGTTAGTTCGAAGGGGACGTTCGCGTGGTTTTATTATTTTAACGTTGGCTCTGAACAATCGATCCTCTGTGGGCGTTATAGCAACATCTACCTAAGAGCAGCAATAAGATTACGAGACATTTATCGCGTAAATCTAATTCAAAACACTCGTCTCGCGAAGCGAAGCGAAACAGTGGAGAAGACACAAAGTAACCTTGAATTACAACCGTGGAATTGAATAGGGTCCCTGTCGAATTAGCCGAAATCCGTGTTTGCTTCGGTGCATTTTCAGTGAAAAACAACTCGACGCGTTTCTCTTCAAGTTAAACCTGTAACGTGGAGTGTTTTGAAAACGCTTTTGATCGACTGGTACTTCAAATTCTCGCGAGTCAATCGGGCCGATCTCTGATTTCAGCACAGATTTGGATCCCACCCGCAGAGTGACGACTCTGTCAGCAACCTTGGGTCAATTATTCATGAGCCTGTCCATCTTCGGCTGCCAGCAGAACTTTGTGCAACGATACTGTAGCATGACTAGTCAACGCAAAGTCATAAAGTAAGTGATCTCTTTTATTCGACCTTCCCAAACTTCTCTAGAAGTTCGCCTATTTGTAGAAGACTTTTTTTTTATTTTAGCGATAATTTTGAGAGAAAGTAATTTGTCAAATGAAATTACGAATGTCCTACCTCGGTAGAAATTTCGAAATTTCCGAGCATCGATTATTCGAAATCCGTCTCGAAGTTTCTACAATTTCAGCAAAAATGACACGATATGTAGGGCGAAGTTCGTGAATATAAAAGTTGCCATACTGCTTCGAGACACGCACAGAATTAGCATTTTACGCGACAGATATGTAAACAAGTGTCGTGTAGATAACGCCACGTGTTACAACGTGCAATGCTGAAATTTGTGTCGTGGAAGAGGTCTGCCAATAAGGAAACGTTTATTGAAATTCTACGGAAAAAAAAGAAGTTTCCAACTGAAAGATAGAAAGCAGAGGAAGTAAATTCCACGAGTTTAATTTGTCGTAATATTTTGCGATCGTCATTCCTCGCGTTACTTCTGGCCCCTTGGAGTGGCTTTCCGCCCAACAGAGAAGATCAGCGGTCAGGGAGATCCGATGAGAATTGGGATTCATTCCGTATCCTCGAAATCGAAGCGACGGGAGCACGAGTCGAAAGTTTGCGGATCACTTAGTCGACGTGTACACGGAATCGACTGTTTCCCCTGTAGCTAGACGTGGAGCAGGGAAATCCTTCCGGGGGTGATCTCGAAGATACTCTGTCCGGCCGATCGTGTCTAGTTTTCTTTCCTTCTTTTTTCAGTTCTTCCTAGCTTTATATTCTTTCCTTTTTTTGCTCGTTCTTTCATTCTTTCTTTATCGATCGAAAGAATCGAAGTCTGACTTTTTAATTAAAAGGTCAATCACAAATGGTGAAATGAGTCATCGTCACGCTGCCAGAGACGCAATTTTTGCCTGCCGCTGCGTTGGTTATCTTACTAAATTATTATTATGATCCGGCGGCATGAGTCGCGTGACAGCACGTGATAACCAGTCACTTCGCATTATGCAAATTGTTACAGTTGTCTGGCTGTTATTCTTACTTATGATTGTCCATTAATCGGTCCTTCTCCTCGTTTATCGAAACACCGGACAAACAACAGCGTTGCTTACTTTCGCTTGTCGATTTTTCATATCGGTGTCATTTTTTAACTGCATCGAATTCGAATAAATATCGAGCGTAAGACGCGTTAATGACGCGTGTATAAGCCTGTTATTTAAAAAAGCTAAGATACGCAGCAGAACACTTTTCTAATTCGCATAGAATCATCTGTAAGTCAAAAAGATTATAAATAATTTCTAGGAAATCGTGGTATTCGTTGCCGTTTAAGAACCACAGCCGCTTCTTTTCATCCGGTGACGCGATAACTCCGTTTTTCATCGCCGAACACCTGCGATGAAAAGCGGACTTCTTCCCGCCGAAAGTAATTTGCGAACTTCTTTTCATCCTTCCTTTGGGATAAGAAAGTTAATTCCGAATGATTCGAAACGAGGAAACCATACAGGATGGCCGATTATATAGCCGACAATCGAAACGCGAAAAGATCTCTGGTGACGTTTCGCGAAATGAACAAGTGACATTTGTGAAAAGCATAACCCGTCCTGTCGTGTTACCGTAGCCGAGAAAAATGAAACAAACGAACAGCCGATTTCAGAGGCAATTTATCTCTCCCTTTTTCGAACGAAACATCGACGAGGACACGCGTTGGCATTCCATGCTCGCGGACGTTTTATTAGAACATAAATCCGAACAGCGACGCGTCGGTGTAGCTGCGATAAAAAGCCCCGCCGAAATGGACTTTTATTAGAATATAATCGCGGCCATGGTTGCGCGTTCTCTCTTCGCGATAAAAATGTTTTCCCGTATGGATTTTTATTAGAGTATAACCGCGTACGAGCGAGTGATCCGAAACTACCGACGATTTGTCACTTTATTACACAATTTCGAGCAGCATTGATAAAGTTTTCATTGTGAGAACGTGCGAAAGAAAAACGACGTGGCTGTTTTGTTCCAGAACGTTCGCGCACAGAACGGATAACCGTTTGAAATTCGTCCGAAATCCAACGATGCTTTCTCTTCTTTCGATCGGAATTTTACCGAGATTCGTCGCGGGAATGAGAGCTCCGATCGTAAACGTAAATAATCCTACATATCTCGCGAAATAAAACGTTTAAAATTTACGAACGTCGAGAACCCCTCGCTGGCAGAGCAGATTTTCATGCAGTTCGTATCCGCTTACCGTTTTCTGATTCGTGAAATTCTCTCCGCACTCCTCGTTACCACATAATCAATGAGCCCTCCGCCTGGTACCCGGACTGGGATTAAATGGCAGCGGGCCAAACTTTTAGCAGCAGATACTCCTTCCCTAGCTAAGGTCAACAGTATCAAGTCGACCGTATATGTATCTAATGGCGTTCCTCGTTCGTAAGATCCGCCCCGGATCGGATTTGCACGAGTTGCAGGTGGAAAATAAAAGTCGACCGAATGACGAGCAATGAATAAATTGCGAACAGGAACTCTTACCATTATACTCAGGCTGTAACGCTATGAACGTTAACCCTGATAGTGTTTCACATCCTAACGAAGAAATATTTCCTGCTTCTTTTAGGACCATGTTAGCCAACATGCCGATAATCTTCGTCTTGTTCTCTCTCTCCTGGGTGGTTGGCATGGTAATCTTTGCCAACTACGCGGACTGCGATCCTCTCACGCTAGGATACATCTCGAAATTCGACGAGATCGTGCCGTTCTACGTGGAAGACAAGTTCCTTAACTTCCCTGGTTTGTTGGGTCTCGTGATGGCTACTCTATTCAACAGCGCGCTCACCTTGGCGGTGTCGAACCTCAACTCTCTAGCCACGGTCACGTTCGAGGACTTCCTCAGTCAGATACCAGCACTCAGGGAGTTGAAAGATAAGCAGCAGCTACACTTCATCAAGGCGATCAGCGTTATCTACGGTGTGCTGATAATAGGCGTGAGCTTCCTCGTGGCGATGTTGTCGGGAGTAATCGAGTCGTCGATGCTGATGACATCGGCGACTTCCGGTCCGTTGCTCGGCGTCTTTGTGTTGGCTATGCTAGTTCCCTGTGCCAACTGGAAAGGTGCTGCGGCTGGAATGATCTTCAGCCACGTGACCACTTTATGGATAACCTTCGGACACTTGGGAATTAGCAATATGCACAAGGCGGAATCGCTTCCTCTGTCGACGGAGAACTGTCACAACGACACGTTCTCTCCTTGGATCACGAAGCCGGAACGCTTTGTCGAAGCTGCGCTCAACGTCACGAACAATCAGTATCAAAGCGTGCCATTACTTAACGCGACCGAGGCAACATCTGCCAGAGGTCCACTCGAATATTTATATAGTATCACGTACATGTATTACGCGCTCATAGGAAGTCTGTCGACGGTGATCGTCGGCATTATCGTGAGTCTGTTGACGGCTAATCCACAAGAAGACATGTACGAGCAACATCTGCTTCATCCACTAGCGGTGAAGATCTCCAGACACTTCCCGGGAAGACGAAGATTGTACGCGAGCAGCACGCGGTTACAAAACGAGCAGAACGCAGCGAATGCGACTGCTTCCTCGTCGGTGACCTCGATCGCGAATGCCGCGGAAAAGACTGCTCCTCTTCAAGGAATCGTCGATGATAATGGCAAGCTTCACATCGACATCGGTTACATGGAGAAGCTTAATGCACTCAAGAACGTCTCGCTCGATGTGACCAACGAGGTCAGCAAAGGAACGAGGCTTTGAGAGGAAGTTCTTGGTGTGACGTTCAGAACGCGACTACAGTGTTCGATCTTCTTCGAAAACGAGGCTGATTTCCATTTCCCTCTCCAACTGTTGTGTTAACGAACCTGCAGGGTGAGCGAATTATTTTCCCGTAGTTGCACCATTTTTACGATTCTTTGTTAGTATTATAGTCGAACGACGATCCTAGAAATATCTTATTGTTAGTAGTATTCTCATTGACCATCCTGTAGAATCAGCATACAGCTATTTTTCCTTCCAATTAGCCAGACAAACGCGCAATTTTACAGGGTAGACGCTAGTACAAAGTTATAAGCATGAACGAATAGCTACGTTGAGCCACATTTAAGAAATGGTAGGCGCGCGATATTAATCGACCGGCTGTGCACGCGCATACTTAAGCAAAGTAATTACGTTAAGTGGAGTGATTCCAGGAAAGATGCGATCACGCGTGTCTAGATGCCGAGAACTAAAATTCAGTCGGTTTTTCCCCAAGGTATTTCCTAAAACACTCCCCAAACGAGCCCGCTTCGGTAGTTGCAGACTACAAACGGTGGCATTTATCGGTGCACGCGAAACTGCATCTACCTTGCTGACTCGATTTTCTCCTCGCGTTTCTCTCGTGTTCTCCTCCTTTATATTCGTTCCTCTTCTGTCTTGTCCGTTTTACGTCTTTTAACGACGAGATCGACGAGCTCTTACGTTGTTTTTCTCTTCGACGCGAGCTTCCCATGCGAAGCACTCAAAGGAAACGTAAGTTTCGTACGAGTACGCGAAACTTCGTGAAAACACCAAATCATTTGCGATCCAATGTTTATTTCGCAAATTTGTAAAGATACTGTACGTTATACGTACATGCGCGTCTAATACTCATTGTTCGAAGTCAAGAGCGGTATCTGCGGGCGCTTGACGTTGTCAAACACTCGTTTGCAGGGTTCGTGTTCCCGATAATCGAGAAATTGTCCGGTGTGTCTATCTCGCTCCTCGATGGTACGAGGAAACATCGTTCGTTATTCGTGTTTGATGCGAGAGAAAGTGATCTCTGACATTTGTAGAACGCTCACACCGATGACCTGTGCTTGTTGGTCCGCTCCTGCGTTAGCGTGTAACGAAAGTATTGAATCGTGATATGATTGCAAGGAATCAAGTAGATGTTAATGCGTTTCGTTGCGCAAGGTCCGGATTCTTAAGGTCAGAGTTTCCCGCGACGAATGATTCACTATATGCAAATGAACGAGGCGTGTATTGACAGAGCGTGACGAACAGTTCGCGTAAATTGTATATTGAACGATATTGTATATTCTACGATATTCTACGTTATTATAAGTTTTATATCTCATAGATTACGCGTTATTTTTTTAACAATATATAGATATATCTATAGAGAATAACAGCGTTAAACACGATATATGTAAAATATCAAATGGATCTGTACGAAATACTGCGAATATTTATTTTGTTCTCTTTTTGCATACAAATATATCACGTTTTGTACGTGTTGTGTTGAAAATTGATCGTTCTTTACTTTCTTTCCTGCTTCATCCATCGTCTGTCTGGTTATTTATTCAAGCTGAAATATTCCGAAATTCGCGCTTCAATTTACATTTTCTTCTACTTTAGTCGAGAAGATTGTTTCACTCGGTCGATAACGAAACAGATATTCGAAGACGATAACCTGGCTCGGTTAACGAACAAATTCTAGCGCCGATTGCAGCAAAAAGATCTGTTATTGTACGAATTAAAGCTCTGCAACTATGTTATACCGCTCATTCTTCAATCGCATATTCAAATACCGCGACGCGTAATCCGCGAGATTAATCTATCACGTCAATCGATCGATTAGATAGCGTTATCGTTTATTCAGGTCATAAAGATATGTAGAAAGATAGAGTATATACGCGAGTCATATATTACCGTGCAAGTGAATGCGATACGGAAATAGAAAGAGAACTCTGCATAGAGACCCTTTCTGTTATTGTCTAATCAGACACGCACATTGACGCTTATTACACTTATAACTCACATACTTACTGTACGAAGGGTCACAAGGGACCACTACATATGTAGACTATCCCTATATCACTGTTTCAGTTCGTTCACGCACTCTATCTTTATATCTCTACGAGTAAGATCCTTTTTCTTCGAGCTCTGTCAAATCTGATTCCAATGCAATGTAAAAATCACAACGAATCGCTTGGATTAAGAATCAGCTCGCGTCTGTCGAGAGAAGCCATCAGCATCGAACGACTTTATCGTTGAATTTCCTTCGAACTTCAGTACGACAAATCTATCGACCGTCGTTTTCGACAAAGGTAAAGTTGCAAATTTACGAGGAACCAGAGGCAAGAGAATATCTATTCCGTAGAATCCCCATAGAATCTCCGTGAGAAGCAGGAATATAATCGAAATGGAGACCATAAAATTTTACTAAAATTTCCGATGTCGCGAGGCGTACCTGATAAAGAAGTTAAGGTAAGTAGTTCTTAGATAAACCTCAAAATTTGAGACTATTCTCTTGCACTTTAATACGATGATATATGGCGGATTTTAAAAAAGAGGGTTTTAGTTTTACTTTTTTTCTCATACAGAAAAACTGTATTCAAGAACCGCACTAAAATTGGCACAAAATTACATGGAAATGTCATGAAGCGAATTTATTACTTTCCGTAAAACTGTTCACACACTTTTTTCTTAAGATATTTGTAGCACGACAATATCCCTCGAAAGTAAAACGCGCTGAAACTCATATTCTTCACACATGTCTGAAATTCTTCCTCTAGGGTAAAATTTCTTGGCTGTTGTACATACCATGCGCGCACACTAACAAATAGTTCAGAAATGGACAAGACGGCAACTTCGCATTATAACGTACGGCATTTTGGACGCCGAAATTACCGGTATTACGTATTTCAAGTAATTTTTATTCGAAAATTGCGAGGCGAGGTTAAAAATTTTTTTTTAAGTTCTTTTAAACATTTTACACAACATATTAGCATTTTAATAACTTTTTAAGAACGGTTTTCCTGTAATTAATCAAAAAGTCATTTTTACAGCTTACTATGTATAGGAATTACGTGTTGAAACTTTAAACTTTCAAGATGAATATTTCCACCTCGGTAAAGCTAGGCTCTCTACAAATTGCATCGTGTATAGATAATGTGATAAATAACGTGTCGTCAAAATTTCAATGAAATTATACGCTGTAAATGCCTCAAATGTTAATGAAAAATTAGGTTTCCGCGCCAATTCAGAAGCTATGCAGACAAGTCAACGTGGTAAGGTCGCACGATAGGTATGTTCAGATATTCGAATAGCGAGCGAGGATTCATTGAAATACACTAATTTCTTTAATTAAATTTTGTAAAAAACATATTTCAATAAATTTTTTATTCACATCTCATATAAATTTGTATTATCATATTTTTCACGAAGATGTTATTATGATGTCTACGAAGTAAAGTCTACTTGACATTATAGCATTTTGTAAATAAATTTATATATTCTAATTATTATTATTTCTTAATATTCTATTCTTGTATTTATATCAACGTTTACTTGTTTGAAACAAACATAAGTGACGTTAAAAAATATTATTGCTATTCCCACAGTATTATAGCACCTATAAATTTATCATTTATTAACTTTAACTCCAATTTCATTAACACAGTTAGCTAAGAATTACCATTCCGTAAAGTACCATATACATAGCACTTCCTGGAAGAATCACGGCTGCATTGGCAACGATGGCAACACTGTGCATCCTTACTGTCCATAAAAATCCTGGAGAGTGAGCATCCAGCGTGCGAAAGAAATCGATCGCAAAGACAAGAAGCCGAGAAACACAGAACAAAAGGGAAAGAAGCAGCGAGTGAACGAAGATCGATATCCAATGTGAAGCCGGCAGTGAAGGACAACGGTCGATTGGCCGTTGTTCTTCTTTGATATTTCGATACTTTCGGTTCTTTCGGTGTCTGGCGTCAACGTCGAGAAACGTCATCTCGATTTCTTCGCGATTTTTCAATCGCCATCCATGCAGCTTCGAATCTATTCCTTCGAAGAGGCTCAGCAACAGAAAAGAGACCATCGATCTCGAGAGGAGGACAGTCTTTCGAATTTCTCTTCCGGAAGGACGTCGCTAACACAGTTACCATGGCGGTAGAGTCAAGGTAAGTTGACGAAGACCGTGAAACAATTCGCCACGTAGACGCTCGTGCGTTTCTGCAATCGTTGACCCGCGAGGACTCGTGCAGATTCGGAGTGGCTCGACGTCCGCTCGGCTTACTTCGAGAAACTGCCACGCTTCGATTTTGCTTCTTCCAGTCTTCTCGTGAAGAACGTTGTTTTATAACATTTCTTCGTCTTCTTTAACGGTTAATTGGATATTTCTTGTGGAAGAATAAGTCTCGTTCGGAACAAGTCTCGATTGAAAGTTGTTCGAGTTATCGAAACTCCGATAAAGTTTGGCGTTAAGTGACTTTTAATGAACTTCGATTTTCTTAAATTCTGTAGACGAAACTAATGTACGTTTCAGTTTGATACATTTTCTGTTAAAACTACGACATAACTGCGTATCTTTTCTTAAAAATATCGGTGAACTTGTCGAAAGACTGCTGCCCCACCGATTTCGATGATTCTTGGCTTTGTTGCGGGGAAGGATTCTGAATAATTTTTTCCTGTATATGTAACCATCGTTCATAGCTTTGAGATATTTGCAAAAAGTTTCCGGTATCAAAGCAGTAAATTCTGCCTATAATTATACGTTTATATCAACGATCTAACTCGAATCTAAATCTTATCTTCCGTTTATAGTATATTATACGGTATTTATATATAAACGATGGTGGAGTGCACTTGAATATTTTCTACCGATCCTTCGAATAATTCCATTCCATCGATAATTAATAATAAATTAATTATAAGAATAATAATAAATTTAATATGATTAAAAAAATATATTACATGCATATTTTTCACTCTGCGTTGAGTCACAACTCGGAACATTCGTATATTGTAGTTGTGAGCGAGGGTTTCGTAGCAGCTGCTTTGTTAGATTCGTAAAGTGTGATACGAAGATAAAGAAATCGATGGTTGATGGATGTAAACAGATCGCCAAGTGGGAAAGTGTCGACTACGCTCGCGACTATATCAAGATACGAACAGATAGCCAGGATTCAAAGTATTGGTACCGACAGTTTTATAGGATATAGGAAACAAAAGTTTTATAGGATTATGTCATCGACGGCGTATTTAAAAATCATCGAAGTCGGTGAGGGATCTTTCAACAAGTTCAGCAAAATTTTGTTGCTTAAGTAATGATGCTTGTTTTAACATCATAACTTTATAATTGAAGCATTGAGAAAGACGTATGTACTCTCTACAAACTTTAACGAGGCTCGAGGAAATATTAATACGAATAAATAACACAAAATTTTAATACTTAAATTTTGATTAAGGAATATATTTTTTTACGGGAGCAAAAATTTGGAGTGAAATTCACAGGGCAAAATCTCGAGTGTCAGATCGTGCATACCGTCCGAGTTTCCGCATATTTGACCGTGAAAAACGCTCACGGCTTTCCCGAGCGGTGTGAAGCGCGGCTATCGATGGGTAAGAAAGACAAAAGCGTACGAGTTGCTGCACGATCTAACACCTCGCCCCTGAGGGGTCGAGTTGCTTTCGCGAACTCGCGTGAAGACGCCCCCGCCCCCTTCGATGTGGTCGCGAGTCTGCGAAAATAAGCCAAAGGAAACTTTCCTCCGACGCGTGTAACTGCACCACGTGGGATTCGAAAATTCTTAGGAAAACTCGCACGAAATTTCCTCCGACGTAATACCAGTTCAAGCGGAGTTTCTCAACTCATTCAACTTTTCGTTAAAAGAGACTCGAGATGAGGGTGTTTAACGTTTTTCGGAAAATTGAGATTTTGTATAGAGTTTCTAGAAAAGTGGAAACGATAAAGAGGTGGTGGATTTAACAGTAATGGGCAGACGATAAATCTCGAATCGAAGGACGTGACTCTGGCCATTTCCAAAATAGTGAGATTTATGTGTCTTTTAAGTTGCTTGTCTTTTAAGTAGAATCCTCGTTGTCTCTGAACTCTTAGTAATAAAGAAATTCTATTTAAACATAAAAATCTCTCATTCGTTATACGTGAGACACGTTCTGATTTTATTACGTCAAACGACCCCCAACTCTCAAACGGAGAGAACCTTATCTGTAAAATTACCAATTCCAAGGGAACAGCTGCATCAAGATTCAAACAGCGATCGTTCCTGCGTCGAGTCCGTGCAATTGAGTCACTCACGGCGTGGATAGATCTCTATTCTTAAGTCCAAAGCTCGGAATACCGCCTATACTGTCTTTGCAATTAAACTGGCTTTATATCGCAACCAAAACGTCAAAGATTTCCGCGTTGTTGCATGAACGCCAGATCTGTCCTCCTGAAATAATTCCATCCACATCCAAATCTCTCGTCAGGCTAAGATTTGATCTTGCATTTTCTCCGGAATAGCTTTTGACCTATCCTGTTCGCTCCTCCGTCAATTGTGTCAAAATGGAAACGACCGAAAATGGAGAGACCAGGCATCGATGGTGGTCGATTGTTTAAGAATTATGACGGGATATATCGTTGACAAATAATCACTCGGAAACCCCGAGGGCACGACAATTAGCGAAGAGCAGGGCTAACGAGCATAATGATTCGTTTCAGATGGATGCCGTGTCAGCTGAAAATCGAGCCGAACATCTGCAGCTGCGACTACGATGGTATAATCCTGGTGTCGGGCTGCGCGCCCGGGTTCGATGAGCCTGAGCCGTTCAAAACGGTGCTGTTCAGCGCTGCCCAGATCGATTCCGCTCTGGGCGTGATCGGTGCGGTTTTGTCCATCAATTTGCCCGCGAAAAGGCTCATTTACAGTCCGACCGGGCCGCTCAACATGGATTATCATGACGTTCGCAGCTTCGCCGAGGCGGCCACTAAAGGCGTCAAAAGGTAGTATCGAATAAATATCATTTTAATAAGAGGTATTCTTAGTAGGATTATTTAGGGTAATGCTGAGTTGGATTGCGCGTGGGAGTGATGAGACTTGATAGTGTATATTTGTCAGTCATTTCCCGCGAAAGAGAAAAAGGAACAAGCGGATTACCCAGAGCTAATCACCGCGTAATTGCTTATTAATTGCACGGCTTAATTGGTGCGGGAGATCAAAGTGCAGGCTCATTAGACGAACTCGGATTACACGATTGTTGAATAACGAAGGAGGTTTCGCGTGGGATAACGCGGTTAACTTTGCCTTCCCGTGGGCACGGCTGTCCGATCGGGACCGAAATGTTTGCTCGCGGCGAAAAAGGACGGTGCATCGCCGAGAGAAGCTGGTTAATCGAATTGACCGACAAACCATCGCCTAACGAGCCGCGTGAATTTTCAGATTACAAGTTTGATACATGGAAGAGCAGGTCCGCTCACACGTGCCGTTTGATATTACTACCTTCAACTTCCTCCCCTAATTATTCGACTATTCCAACAATTTCCGTAATTATCGAACGGACGAACTACTTTTAAAAAAGAAAAAGTTCTTTTTTTTTCAAACGACATTATCAACAGCTGTAACCCTATCAAATGATCTTTGATTTACGATCTCGATAATTCCTGTGGTCTTTCGAACGACCTTTGACCGTCAATGATGCGACTTTTATGATACTTTGAGCGTCAATGACATGATCTCGATGATACCGCGGATATCAATAACACGACGTCAACTTTCGTGACTTTTAGCCGTTCGTACGGCTTCGTTGGTCCTGTAATAACCTTGTAAACGTGGTACAACCTCAGTGATCCCTACTAGCCTTCGATTCAACGTCAACTACCGATAACACGAAATATCGAGATATGTGGCTAGGTCTTCGTCGTGTTAATCCCTGCAGAATTGATCGAAAGCGGAGTAGCGTTCACACCTATCCCAATTGGAAGGTTCTCTCGTTTCATATGATGGATGTCCTCCAGGAGGAAAGATAAATAGAGCTGTTGAATATTTATAAGAACATACACGGAATAGGTAGCCACCGAGCCCGGGTAGAAGGGTTGTTCGTGCACGGTCGGCTGAATGATTCATCGGATCTATCAGTTTTTAACGGAGGATCGACCCTGTCTATTTATGGCGATGGCACGCTTGATTCGCGACTGTCTCTCGCTTAATAAATACGGAATGAAGCGAAGCTGTGGGACGAGAGATAAATATTCATGATCGAGGGTGCACCAAGATAACAGTTTCTCTCCCCGAGCCGCCTTTTACTGTCGCGCTTAATACGCCGGAAGCGGAATAAACGTCGAACACGCCGAGGTTCGACGAACGTTGATAGGTTCCTTGCGATAACATCCAGTTTTCTTGGTTAGAAAAGGGATAACCGTTTGTCAAACGGTGTCGATTAAACGGCCATCGAAGATTGGAGTCTGACCGCGAGCGGAAATAGAAGATACAGGCGGAAGACGGTAAGGAAATAGCAAAGGAACAAGATAAATGCGTTTAGAAATGAGGATCAAACAACCCGGAGAAATGCAGAAACTTTTAACGAATACCGTAGTTGTGGGAGGGATTTCACACGTTTCGGAAAATTGACGTTTTGCTTGAAATTTATAACAGAAAAGGGATACATATCGTTAATATAGTAGAACATTTTTTTACGAATTAAAGTTTCAGTGTACAGAACGGAGCCATAACTTCGAAGCAATAGAAAATGGAATAAAATTTAATTAGCCAA
The DNA here is from genome assembly GCA_014737475.1 of Bombus confusus. Lineage (NCBI taxonomy): Eukaryota > Metazoa > Arthropoda > Insecta > Hymenoptera > Apidae > Bombus > Bombus confusus. Next base: position 2,944,311 of record JACXIV010000011.1, read on the forward strand.
AATTTAATGATTTTAAATGGCGAATAAGGTGGAGGCGTTTATAAAAATTTAATGTCTCTATTTTTTTTTAACTGAACTATTATTCTTTCGTATATCGGAGCGTGTCGTAATTTTTTGTATTCTCTGTGCAAAAGTACTGGCGTCCGTAGATTAAGTATATTAATTCGGCCCGCTACTCACGACTTCCCTAATTTCTCATGGCTTTCCCTCCTCGATTCGAGGCGATTAATCAAGCAATTCTACTATGAGAAATCTCGATCTCGTCGTAAGATGGCGTCTGGCGTTTGTGCGAGCGCGAAGGAAGTGAAATTCCACGCGAGCCGAGTGTCCCGAAATTCGATTGAAAAATGAAATTCCACGAGCTGACACCAGAAACGCCGCGAGGACTGTCGCGTGGGATTCCGCGCGCACATTGACGACACTCGCGAGCGTGACAGCTGAAATACCGCAGCGAAACGAGGAGGAAAGAATAACTTTCAACCGATATTGGTCACGATTCCTTGATTTTGAATGACACCGTTCCGATGTTTAAACGCGTCGAACAAAGGACACGATTTCAGGGGAGGAAATTGTGTTTTGGAGAGAGCATGACTCGCGATGGGGTGAAATATTGGATACGTATGTCGTAGAAACGCGTGCTCGATATTTCCCTCTGTACTTTTTCTATTTAATATTCGTCAGCTCAAAGGTTTTTAACCGATTTTAAGTTGAAAGCGACGATCGTTTGACAATACGAAGTTTATCGCGGGTTACTGCTATTCCATGCAATTGATTGCAATCGTGGTTTCATGGTTATTAAGATCGATCCTGATTTCTCATTTTGCTGCCAAGATTGACATTGATATATCATTTCCTTTTTCGTTTCCGGGAATAACGGAATCGGGTTAATTTTACTTTCGACCGACCGTTCACTGCCTTCCGTTTTCCCTTTATTCTCTCGTTCGACTGTTTATTAAACGAGAATTCATGTTTAAACAGAGCGTTGAAGGCTGGCGTCAGATGTCCGCTGCTTGCGCTTCTACCAGACATCCGCTTCGAGAACGTCGAGCTGGTCACGCTTCTTGGAGCTCTAGAAGGCCTCTACGTAGTAAGTAGTCGACGTTGGTTTACTCGAATCGTCGAATTGCACGCTCAAAATACCGTGAACGATCGTTTTCCTCGATCGCGTGTCTTTATCAAGCGTCGATGCCACGTTGACCGGAGAAAGATCGAAAACAATTTCAACCGGTTACAAACGAGACAATCGAACGTGAAGTGGAGAACTCTCTGCCTACGTTCCTCGGTGTTGGAGCGTATCGATGAACCAAAGTAGAGAGTGGTAAAGGGGGAGTAAAAAGGGGGAAACGACGGAAACTGACTGCAGCATGACAGATCGAACAGCTCCCGGAAGAAAGTAGAGCAACCGAAGATTAGTAACGTCAACGTTGCTGATAAACGCGCGCCGCTCAATTGTAGGCAACACGGCTGGTTAAAGCGTTTCCCAGATAGTCGGTCGAATTGTGGTCACTGCCGCGCCATTTAAACCAATCAAACAGAGACAACACAGGCCGCTGGCGTGCGGACTACGCTCGCAGAATAGGAAGCCTGTGGCCTGTGTTTGAAAGGAATTCAGCTTCCCGTGCTTCAACCTGGTCCCGGGTTTGATTGGCTGGTCGACTGTCGTTCGCTAAACCGACCTAAATCCACGGTCACATTCTCGCGGATTGGCAAGGATCGAATGAATTCAAACCGCTCCTTCTGACATCTTAATCCATAACCGACGCCACCGTACGCTCGGTTATCGAAAACCAGCGAGACAGTAATATTTGCCGAGCAACTCTTGTTCCAAATTCTCCGTTAGTCGCTGGATAAACGATTGATCCTGGTCTTGCTTCGACTCCGCTAAGTGAACGTTCTAGATTACCTCGTTATCCCCTCGATGGTCGACGTTAATTACACGCTGGAAAGCAATTTCGCTGAAAAGTTTCGTTTCTGATTTATTTACGACCACCGAGTGCAACCCGTAGAAAATCAATTGGCCGGTCAAGGTCGTCTCTCCTGCTTCCCTTAATAATCGCTGTTTTCGGATACTTCGTAACGACGCTTTTCCACGCGTGATTCTACGTGTCAGCTTGAGGATGGTTCTCCGTGGATGATGGGAAGATTGCAGATAACCGTTTGGTTACTGGAGCGAATAAAATCCTAAGCGTTTCCGGTTCGACGACATTTTGAGTAAACAGCAGCGCGTGACAGGTATCAGCTCCGAAACGCGCGGTCAACAGAGCTATTAAACAACACCCGTCAGCGGCAGTGGCAACGCGAGCTGCGGATGATGGATAAGTGTGTCTTACGAGTCCCCATTGTTCATCGATGTCTTCCCAGGTTGCGAAACCACGCTTGATTACAGCTTCGTTCTCACAAGCGCATCATATACCTGACAATGGGAATTACGATCGGAAACGAGCCATGTTCTGTAGCAGAATTGCCTGTTTGACATTGGTCAATCGTATCGGCGCGGTATCTTGCCTGCGAAATTATCGATAACGCCGCACGAAGACAAGGTTAATTAGCAGGGAAAACTGATACCGCTGATATGTGGGTTAACATGCTGCTTCGTTATCCTTAGAAACTACGTACACGCGTTTAAATTCATTCTAACGCGGCTTTAATTAAGATCAACGTAAATTCAATGTTGAAATGTCCCACGATATACGTGTACGATACTACTCTAGAAATTTTTGTCCGATCTACCTGTAGAAAGGTAAAATGGTCTAGCTGTAAACCGGATTTAATACCACGTAAAACCCGGTTAGGTCAATTAAAAATAATTATAAAATAGAGTTCACAGGACAAGATAAAACTTGAAATACCGACTCGGCGACTAAATCGCTCGTACATTTCCACGAAACATAATCTCTTTCTCACCAACATTCGCCCACACGTTGAGTGGCTATGCGCTATTCACTCCCTTTCAATGCCAATCTCAAATGCACCTCTTGCCACGCGTTTCTAACGCTGGAAACATGGTTATTCGCTAATGCCCGCTGTAAACGTAGTTACGCCGAATTCCCATTGCTGTAACAGTTCCACTTAATGCCATTTAATCGCATTAGAAAATTAACAGCCGCTCTTTTCAAATCCCAAACATACCGCTCGCGTTGCTAGCCATCCGCGAGCAAGCCAGGTGCCAGGGAAGATTGGCTCCTTATGAAAAACGTAGCACCTCGCCCTGTCAACGTTACACGCTCCCTGTTTCGGATACAACTCCCTGGAGACTTTCGTCCCCTATCTTCGGAACGGAACTCGTATCTCCATTGCTATTGCAGCTCTAAGCCACGAACGCACGAAGTAAGACGCAGCACGCGCCTTCTTCGACCAAAGTAGAGAAGAGAACGCTATAAGACGTTGAAGGGGTAACGTAGTAGGGAGTTTCGTCTTGCCAAGAGTAGTGGATGCTTGGCGTTCCTAAATCCAGGCGGCCGGCAAGGCGACCTAATTAGCGAAATACTCGAGGGTCCAGGCTCTGTGTGTCTGAGCCATCGACGCGCAGCTCGTTCCTTCTTTCGTCAGCCCGCGCTTCCTCCGTCGTTTAGCCATCCTCCTAAGGCGGGTCTCGCGAATACGGAGCATCGTTTTCCAAATACCGGAAGACGCCCTCGGAATTCCGACGCCGCGTAATCGGAACGCCGTTGTGAACGTCGCCTCTTCGTTTCGTCGCTTCCGTACCCTGAGGTACTTCCGTTCCTCATCCTCTCGACACTTTCGCCCTTCTTCTTGTAGAATGTCTCGTTTCTTCGCTCTTCTTCTCGCAGAAGTTCTCTCACCCTTCCCCTCCCTCCCTCTTTCTCTCGTTCTGCTGCTTTGACTCGTTTTTATTTCTCTGCTCCTTCGTTTTCTCCTCGTAGTTCCTTTAATACGCTTTTTTCGCGGATTTGATTAGCGTTTTTGTCAGAAAGTTCGTTTCCTTTCGAAGGACATCGGGAGACGGTCAGCGATAAGATTAAAATAGCTGCAGGTACTTTGGCCCCGGTTCGAATATTACTTGTCTTTCGGTGCTCGCGGAATTTCAGATGCTTCGATTGAAATTCCCGGCTTCTTTTTAAACATTCGGAATTTCGCCGTTATTGATCCTGAGATGTGCTCGTGAGATCACGTACGTGGCGACCTGGACGAATTTTATCGTTTGGACAAGATATTACAAGCAACGGAAAATAAACAGAAGCGACGCGATAATCAGAGAATATCTCAGAAAAATTTTAGACGTTCCATCGAAGCGTAAGATAAAAGAAAAGCATGATAGAAAAGAAATGCGCGATTAAAAAATTATCCGTCCTCTCGGTGAATTAGTTCTCCGATCCGAATTTTCCGAAAAGGAATCCTATTTCCAATTTTCCGAAAGAACTAAAACGATAACGGAAATGAAGCAGATGTTTATAACGTTTCAACAAAGCTGGAGCTCGAGGAGAAAGAAATTCTTCGATAGAAAGCATATGTGGCGGACGAGAGATTGAAAATTAAATATTAACCGGTAAATCTGACGCGAGGGATCTACATTCGCTAACAAGTTGGAGAAATGGAAACACTGTTCGCGATGTATTAACAGCCTAATCTGTTACGTAACGTTGCCTCGATTTCAAGCTCTCGTAGGATATCGCCAGCATGTATATACTCGTAAACTATTCACCTACTTCGAAATAATAGCTATCGGGTAGGCAGACACGCGGCTCCGATACGAGCAGCGAATACATTAACGCGGAACTATGCCGGGCGTTCGGATAACGAAGACGAGAAACCATCTTCCATGCTGAAACTTGCCTCGTGCGACGATGAAAGAAACAGGCGTTCGTGGAAAGAGCCGAGATTAAAAGTAACGCTAAATATCGCGATTTTTAAAGAGCAGAACGGTCAGAAAGAGCGAAGAAGGGGGAGAAAAAACGAGAGAGGAGGAAAACAAGCTCTCAATGGGTCGAGGAGCGAAATGTTAAGGGGATTAATTCGAGGACTTTCGAACGAAACATACGTCTTCCGTGGCCCGCTTATGAATCGAGCGATCCACTAAGAGGATTATCCGCTTTAATATTTTCTGTGTCGGGAAACAAAGGCAGCTAAGAAGCTGCGTTAGAAACCAAACTCGAGCAGCGTGTCTACGTTCTACGCGAAAACTGGTTCTCTCTGGCTGGTGAAATATTCCGCAGCAACTGACGTCTTCGTTGGCGCTTCGGCAACTTCTTCGCCGCTTATCTCGTTTCAACACGAACGTTGACCTCTTTGATCCGTGTCAGATGTCTCGTAGGATCAATTTTGTTTACGACGAAATTTGTGTAGTTAAAGGAAGCTCGAGGGATCGAGACGATGGTCTCGTTCCTGTTAATGATTTATGGTACACGGGTTTTAAGGGGATGATATTTTAGCAAAACGGCTGTTGCATTCTTTTTTCGCGCTACGAAAGTTCGCCGTCGCTTGGACATCGCCTCTAGCCTCTTGGGGTTAATTCCGTATCGATTTTTCAGTCCGGACAAGCTTTCTTCGCAACGCCCGGTTTCTTCTCAGTATTTCACGGTATTCCTGTTTCCGTTAAGTCCGTTTCTTCGAATTTAGTAGAGAAAACAGGCTCTAACAGAAGCTTAGAAGATTTCAGGCGATTGGTCTACAGCGTTTTCGTCTCCACGGTCGTCGTTCGTTCGAACTCGTGCACGACCTATTTTTTTATTTCCATCTATTCCGCAGCTACGATAAAATTATCATATCGAACTGCGACTGGCGTAAGTTGTAAATTGGCCATCGATCCGTTTGTGTGGCTGACCTTTCAAACGAACCTGCCGATAATTCTATCAATACCACCACCGTCCTCCCATTCGCCAATCAAACCAAACCAAAGCCACTACCGAGTTCGATAATTAGGAAACTTGTTAATCGTCTAAAGACGCTATTCAACGGTGATCGGTAATGATACTTTCTGTAACCACGAAATCGCTTTGCCGATTCTGTGCAGCCGCTGGAGGTTCGAGAGACGTGTCCAGACCGGTGCTACAAGGCGTGTCAACTGGCCGTATGGAGTCCGATTTGCAGTAAAAAGCTTCAGGGTATCGTGAAGCTGGCCTCGGCGCTCGAGAGCGGAAGATACGTCGCGAGGGACATCGGTAAGTCGTTCCCTGGGCCGAGAGAGATTCCTGCTGCTTTATCGAGCGCACTGGCCGAAGAATGGCCCCGACTTCCGTTTCGCGGACTTCCCTTGGAGAAATAGGGCGTGGGAAAAGAAGGAAAAATCGCTGGCGGCTCGCGACTCGTTTCGAGTCGCAGCCGCTCGAGCGTGAATCTTCTTCGTGTTCGTACCTTTTAGCGAAGTCCCTCCGGGGGCCATTTTAATATTCAAACATTTAGACATTATCGGCGCTCTTTATTTTAAAGGGACTGACTCCAAATGGATTTCTCTGTGGAATTTCTTGCTTCGTCCGTGGACAACGTTGATCGTCCTCTCGTTTACCCTGCGACGTTGACGACGGAACATTTTTCAGAGGCCATCGCCCGAATACTTTTTCCTCGACATAGACGCAGCGATTCGACATTTTATTCGCGTTCCTCGCGGTCGGGGGAATGTAAATTTCAGGCTGTTCCACTTGCTCGTTCTGCCCAAGAATCTCGGGCGTTTAATTAAGCGAGAAAAACTTGCGTATATACGTTTTCGCGCGACGTTACGTCGGCGCCGATGCACTTTCCCTCCAATGTTTAAAATACCAGGCCGTACTTCCACCCTGCACGCTCGAGAAACAATTACCGTCGTTTTCAGTTTCCAGTTGATTATTCGCCTGAATTTTTTTCTCCTCGGCTCGTTCGCTGACCATTCGCTTCCAACTACCTACGTGGATCGTATTAATTTCTCGCCGCTGAAAAACTATGGGCCCGAAAAAATTCTACGTCCGATGGAAGAAACGTGTCGCGTAAAAATTTGAAACGGAATTCCCGCTAATCTGCTGTTTGCGTCTCCCTCGTGCCTCTGTGAACGTAAAATAATATTAGGGCTGACAAAAACGTTGATCCGTTTGGCCGAAATAATACGCACAGAGAATACGCCGGCTGTTAAAGGAAGAAAAAGATCGTTCGTGGTCGCGCTGTTCGACCAGCAAATAAAAAGCAACGCGCGTATTTCTTGATGATGTTTAACGGGCGAATTATTCCGTAGATCGAGGGTAATGTTACTTTTAATACGATATTAACTCTCTGCGAAACAACGGAAAAAGGAAAAGGGAACGAGGGTTTCTCAAGTACTCGGTAGATTCAAAGAGCCAAAATCTCGTCGCTCGTTACACTCTTTCTCGTTTAACCATCTCCTTTTTATACCGGTCGAGTGTATGGCCTGGCTAAGAATCTACTCGCGTCATTGAGGGAGTTTCGAAGCGCGTAGAACGACCCGCGTTGCTTCTACTCTGCAGAATGCACCGGCATTCGCAATCTTTTTTAACCTTGCCTGGCCCTTTTCCAATAAGATCTCCCGTAGAAGCTCCGAAGGAAACATCTCGGTAATTGTCCGCACCTGTAAATCTCTAGAACGTTAAGAGACAACGCTCCGTCATAACTATATTTCAGCTTTTCACTCGCCAAAGTGGCGAGAACTCGTGTCTGCCAACCTCGTAAGAAAATAAACCTTATGTCGCACTTTCCACCGTGTCGTTCGCTCTCCCTCCTCTCTACTTTTCGTACCAACGATCATTTTCCCTCGCCCCAAACCCATAACAGAGTAGAGACTTTCGAAAAATTACCACCCAAAGTTCTACCCGGTTACAGCCTAATATCCCGAACAGCCCCATCTTCCTCGTTTCCGAACGTAAAATCGTCCCGATAACAGCCAATTACCTCCGATGATACCTCGAGATCTCATTTGCTGCGCTAATTTCACGTGATTTGCTCGCAGGCGGCGCAGATCCCGAAAGAATGGCACCGCCGAGGGTCGAAGAGTACCTCGCGGAGTTGTTCTGCGGTACGAACGTGACGATGCAGGTTGTGTCCGACCAGGAGACCCTGCTGCAGGAGTATCCTTTGTTCGCGTGCGTGAACCGTGCAGCCTCCATGATCCCCCGACACGCGGGTAGGATCATCTTTCTGACCTACGAGCCGCCTAATCCCGCCTGCATCCTGGAAACGGTTATGCTCGTGGCTAAGGGTGTCACTTACGATACCGGCGGCACAGACCTTAAGGTCGGCGGCTCGATGTTCGGCACGTCGAGGAACAAGTGCGGAGCGGCGGCGTGCGCTGGATTCATGCAGGTGCTTGGCTGGAACAGACTGTCGTCGGTCCATGCGTTCGAACGGCGCGGTATCGAAGTGAAACGTTTGATAGCTCGTAAGAGGCTTTGCCGCGCTTTCTATTTCGCTTTGTTACAAGCTTTTCCAACCGTATTCGAAGGTTGTTAACCGATTTGCCGAGAGGCGACTAGTGAAATTATAGACAGTATCGGGCGTAATCTGTAGGAGGGATTTAACTCGAGCGTTTCATTTTACGATGATTAAACCGGCAATTTGGTCGATATGATTACGAGCACGGTTCTGCGATCGGGATAATCGATGGTATAACCGTGCTATGTAATTCGTATTTCCTAATGCTTAATCGAGACGGTAAGAAGATTAAAAGAGAGCGGGTGGTCTCGTTGACCGTTGACAGCGTTATACGTTTATGAAAGTAGACGTAGGAAGGATTTGACGTTGACAGGTGGTGAATTTGCTGCAACCACCGACGGTGAAGGCTGTGGTGGCTCTGTGCGTGGTACGGAACAGCATCGGTGAGAATTCCTACGTCGCCGACGAGGTGATCACCGCTAAGTCCGGCGTCAGGGTACGTGTCTCGAATACGGACGCGGATGGTCGCTTGGCTATGGCCGATGCCCTCTGTCACATGAAAGAAATGGCCCTGTGCTCGGTTAATCCGCACATTTTCACCGTCGCGACGCTAACAAACCACGCGATGCTCACCGTCGGTCGCGGATACTCGGTGAGCGTTTCCCAAATAGTAAACTTCAAAATCGTTTCATCGTGAAATAGATTATCGTACCGTTTACTTTACAGATCGCCATGGACAATGCAGTGGCGCGTTTAGTCAGCAACGCCGAGAAACTCCAAGCTTCCGGAGAGACAATGGGCGATCCATTCGAGATATCAAGGATACGAAGAGAAGACTTCCACTTCCACGAAGGTCGAACGGAAGGCGACGATATTTACCAAGCGCCGCCTAAAGGCAGTAGAGTGACGAACAGAGGCCACCAGAATCCATCCGCTTTCTTAATTATGGCTTCCGGCCTGGACAAGGTAAAATATATTTTGCAACCTGTTAAGTGGAAAACTCGTCCCGTTTCTTAGGCGTGAAGAATCGCGACTTCCAGCACGGCTGAAATTCCAACAAATACGGCACTGAAATACCGTCACTTGGACATCGCCTCGAGCGCTGGCGATTTTCCTGAATCTCCAACAGGTGCTCCAGTTCTGGCGTTGGCCAAACAGGGTTGCTCTGACGTTTCTTTCGGGGAAGCCAGCCAGACGGAAGCCTAGCCCGTCGAAATTTATACTTAAACTTAGTTTTACAGGCTTCTCGCTGAACCAGCCGGTCGATGATCTGAAACTGACGCAGTTTTATCTATATCAGTACGACGGAGAAACGCGCGGCGTGTCCCAGTTTTTCCCGGCCGAACGTTGTTAGTACATTTTGTAGGTCAAGATAAGAAAAAAATGTCGTCCAGTCTTATACCTTTGGAGGTATCGTTGAAGAGTTGTAACGAAAAAACGATATAGGAAATGAGCGGTAAGAAAGGCGCGTTGCTACCTTACAAAGTATCATTAGACGAAGAATATTTACGTCTAGTAGCAGTGAGGTACGTGATACTAAGGTATCGTGATACTTCTACGACCACAACTATACAACTCCGTTTCAGAATGTCCAGCACTCCTATCGATACGAGATTGGCAGCTGCGAAAGATTGAATCTGTTACTCTTTGATGTTCTCGTTCGCTACCCGTCAAGATTGCTTCGTAAAAGCATCGCGATACCTTTTAACCAATACCAGATGCAAAGATTCTTGATCTATTCGTACTTTGTACCGTAGTAACGCGCGTTCGTTACCGCTCGTTTTCTACGTTGTTCTTTTGTTGTAACTATTTAACGATGCTTCCAGCGACATATGTTGGCGTGACATATTTTTCTTACGTTGGTCTATATAATATACCGACAGCGTTTGGCTAAGGAAGAAACTGGGATGCGTATAGTAGGTAGAGGTAACAGCTATACCTGTATACCTACGATAATCGGAGGCTTAAACAAGGGAACAAATAACCGCCGAGCCTGATCTCCTTTCTGCAGACTCGGATAATCAGTCTCATCCTGATCCATGGCCGATTAAACTTACCGTTCCGCGAAATTAATCTCATTTCGTCGCGCGATGGTTGTATTTAACTAGAACCGTGTTCAATAAGCTATGGCAGTCCTACGACACGGTATTTAAAGAGGTATCGTGTTAACGTCGTTTTTAAACCAATATCCGTCGGCGAGCAATTTTATACACAGCTACATATCTGGCGCCTTTGCCTCTTTAGGATGGCGGAATGAATTTTTTATGGGCGATCGGCTTAACATAAGTACCGCGAGGAGGCATTAATGGCAGATTAAAAAGCTTTTCCATTACAATGACGTTTAAAGCCTCATTTAGCCGGCCTATCTCCCTTCGGCCCGCTTCGTTCGACCACTCGTTCTCACCCCCTCGTATCGATTGCAGCACGGAGCCTGTAGCTGTTCTCCCTTAAAATACACGCACATCGACATATTCGCACATGTGCCCGATCCTCACCACCTACCCTACAGCGGTAACCCGGTCCTGGCTCTGGCCTACTGCTACTTAATCCAAGGCAAGTGTCTCACCGTACGAAACGACCTGCCCTTCGAGATGCAATACGTCTGCGAGGTGGATTGCAAACCCGTGTGCCTTCAACCCTGTCAACCATGTTATCCACCGTGCCGTGCTCCATGCGACGCGAAGATATGTCCTCCGCCAAGCTGTTCCTGTTGTCCTCCGTGCACTCAACCCTGTGATCCATGTTGTCCACCGGCTTGTCCACCTGCTCCTTGTGCTCCTTGTGCCCCTTGTGCACCCTGTCCACCCTGTCCTCCGTGCGGGCAAAACGTGACCATCGTCGAACCCGTCTGCAGACCGAATGTTCCGAAATGTGTCAACTGAAACGATCGTTTTGTAATAAAGTCTTATTTTCGAATAAATTTCCCGTGTGATGTCTTTTTTATTCTGGATTGAATGAATTTTCCTAGGTGTTGTTTCGATACGAGCGTCGAACGAGAAACATAGGATGCGAAGTGTGTTACTGGTAACGCGTAGGTAAGGAAGGAATTTTTAAATGTCTACAGATTTAAAGTAGTCGATAACGTACCCGCAAGATACTTACCTTTCGGCGCCAGCGAGTACCTTCGATCGGTGCCACGTATCGATTGTAGGTAAAATGAATTTCTATTACCTACTAGAAATACAGCAGCTAGCGATCAACGAAGATTTTACAGGAATCTGTAAAACGACGTTTCGAACCAGATACCGTATCCGCGATAACGATAAGAAACTGACTGTACTTTTTCCATAACTTACGCAATAAATAAATAAAGCAAGGTATATCGCATCCAGGTATATTACAAAGATAGACGAGTTTCGCATCCAGCGACGATTCACAGCCGGTGTCCGTCAGAAAACTCGGAAATCGCGCGTGTTCCTCGCAAACCTAGGGAAATGTCACGACATATGCCGATAATGATTCTTGTCCGCCGTCGCGTGTTCTATCTGCGGAATGCGATCTAGGCGGGCACGAGCTGGACAGGAATCATCGAACTTTCCAGACTGTCGATTACTACCTTGTGACAAAGCGCGTTACGCTCGCGCGTCGAAACGCGGCACAGTCGCGATAACGCGCGCCGGTATTGTTCAAGCGAGTCTCCTATCGAGAAGTCGATCGACCAGTTCAGATAAAACGGACAAGAGCTACAAGCACTGTATCGATATACGAAACTGTAATATCGTCCGGCTTGATTGCTAAATTAAACGTTATCTTTGAGAAAGCTCGGAAACACGCGACGTTCGCGATATAAATCGTAGACTTTTCTTGGAACTCGGATCGCTGTCGTTTGTGCAACTTGTGCAACCTCTTCTACAATTACACCGGAACAAACACATTTTTCACCGAGTTGACGAATAAACAGGATGTAGGAGGGAAGAGCGTAGCAGGTGCAGTTTTGATGAATTAGCGTGGCTAATTGAAAGCAGAAGTCATCGTTCGAAGTGGCTGAACGCTGTGTTTTGACGGCGCGGCGGTGTAACACGCGGCGCGGTCTGAAACGAGCAGGAGAATAACGTGGAAGGGAAACTTAATTACGGCCACGTCCTTTCTTAATTAAGAGAAAATGTTTGGCGTATCTCGGCGAGATTACCGTGTACGAGTCAAGCTTCCGTTTGCGCTACCTGCTCGCCTGCTCTCTCACGATCGAAAGCCCGATCCAAAACTAATTCTTCCATTCTTTCCACGCGAACGACCGTGCCCGCCGGAGTACCCGTGTCTCCGTTCCTTTTCACCGCCTCGATATATCGGCAGTGTTTGCACAGCGCACACGCGTGCATCCCGACGTTTCGCCTCTTCCTGTCGGATTAAGAGATTATCTCCATTGTCGCGTATCGATTCGCATTGGCGCATGAAATCCGCCTGTCTCCGTTAGTTTTTCATGGTTCGACGCGACAAAAGAGAATCAACGGTGGCGCGACGAACGCGAAAACGGAGCACGTGTTTCGAAGTTGCAATCATCATTCGCTATATCCACGTATCCGGGATACGAATACGTAAACTTCGGCAAACTAATCGTCGATCCACTTAAGAAGCGAGAAAACGTTTGGCAACCTATGGAAACGAAAACCAAACTAAAATCTACCGAGGATCGATACGACGATCATCGGCGAAGGACGAAGCTGCGTTTGGAACGCGAGTGGAGCGAATAGCGAGTTCGTTCGGGACGAGATCGAGGCATCGTCCGCCCGATGCATGTTCATTCTCACCGTCGAAGAGCGCGATCGTCGGCCTCGCGCGGGCTCACGCCGCAAGGGACGAGGAAACACGCGAAAACGTCGGCCACGGCGGGAAGACGGCTAGCATATAGCCTCGGGCCGGTAAACATGGTGGCACCGGTGGCATTATCGGCGCACACAACGCTGCACGCCGCTTGACATTGTTTGAAGAACTGCAAGGCAGCGGAGTAGAGTTGTCGCCGTCGTCGTCGTCGTCGTCGTGGTCGTCGTCGTCGTTGTCGTCGCGGAGAGTCCGAGTGTCGAGAAAGGTTTCTCGATGGAGGGAAGCTTTCCAAAGGGGAGGAGGAGGAGGAGGAGGAGGCGGTGGCGGCCGAGGGGCGGGGGAGGCATTTCTGCGCAGGGAGGCCGAAGGAAGCGAGACAGAGACGGCTGGAGCGAAACACGGGGCGAAGAAGAGCGAGGGACAGAGAAGAGGAGAGGAAAAGGAGGGGTAGGGGGTGGTAGGGGGCAGTGTGGCGGGTTCGACGGCCGGCTGGTGGCCCAGTGACCGGGACCGGTTCCCTCCGCGGTTCCTCCTTCCGCCTTCCTTGCAAACGCACAACTGCATCATCTCGACTCACCTCCCTGCCCCCCTGTTCGTCCCACCGACCCGCTCCCCTACCCACCAACCGCCTTCTGCAGCCTTCCTTCAGTCTCTTCCTCTGCATGTTCTTTCACGCTCGTTCCACCGCCACGGACCGCTGTCTCTATCATCGGCCCTCCTCGCCTTCTTCTTTGCCCGTTTCTTCGTCTCCTTCCTCCACTCGTCCTCCTTCTTCTTTTCTTCTCCTTCCTCTCGCCCCTCTTTCTCCTCCTCTTCGGCTTCTTTATCGGTGGTTCTGTTCTCGTTGTTGTTGTTGCTGTTGCTGCTGTTGCTGCCGTTGTCGGTCGTAACGTCAACGTGCTAGTCGTCTGCGTCGATCACGCGAAAGCGTCGCCGCACGCTGCAAACATCCCGGCCTGCCTCCTCTCTTCGGTTTCTTCCTCGTCCGCTCCGTGGCCCGCTACCTCTTCTTCCTACCGTGTAACTCTTTCATTCGCTCGCTACCATCGCTACCATCGCTACCATCGCTACCACCAGCGAGTACGTACTCGCGTCGTCTCTCTCCTGGCGATTCCGTTTCTCCGTGTCCCTCGGGTTCTCACCCTTGCTCGCCTAGGCAGCACGCTCCACGCAGACTGCGCCGCTGCTCTCCGCGGCGCGGTGGCCCAAGCACCACGCGGAGAGGTCACAGCGCGCGCCTTCCCTCTTTCATTCTTCCTCCGCTTCGTCCTTCTCCTTGCTCGGCGCGCGGCGCGGCTCGTTCAGTGATCGAGCGGCAATAGCCACGGCTGGACGCGACTATTTATCCCACGCGTTGGCCGGCGAGATGCGGCGGCGGGACCAAACGGTGGACGGCTGGACACGCGACCAGATGGCGGCGAAGACTAAAACGAGAGGAGGGCTTAAGTATGCGCGCGGCAAGATGCACGGATTCGTGATGGGCATGGTCGGGTAGCCTGAGTCAAGGGCTTGAAAGGAAAAGTAGTTCTATGTCCGAGGGAGAGGCAGAGAGAAAGAAAGAATGGCCGCGTGCAAGAGGCGAACAGAGTCGGCAAGGTGCGAGAAAGAGGCGGAAAAAGAGAAGCGAAGAAAGAGGGAAAGAGAGCTCGAAGGGGAAAGGAAGTGAAAGTACGAGCAGGCCTGCGTTACTGACGCATCCGAGATTTCGTGCTGTCGTTCCTCTTTCGTCTTCCCTTCTGCTCTTTCGTCGTGTACGGTCGCGCGTGTTCGCGTCCACGGGGCTCGTGCAGGCAGCCTCGATAATTTGTCGGTTCGTTCGTAACGAGCTGAGAAACCAGGAAGAGCCGCGCCGCGGGAGGAAGGAAGAATCGCTGCGCGCGTTTGCTCGCTCGCTCGCTCGCTCGCTCGTAAGCGCGAACAAGCAGCTAGATACGTGGCTGCGTATAGAAGGTAGTTACATGCATATATGTATATACCTGGTAGCAGCTATGGGAAGGAAAGTGATTTTCTTCGAGAAGCACGCTGACCCCGAGACAACGGCGGGCGAGGGGATTGAAATCGGGATTATGCAACGCGACCATCATCCGCTTCTTCTTCTTCTTTCTTCTTCGTTTCCTCGTTGCACCAGGCTGACCCTGATGCGATGGTCAGCCGCTTCTTGCAACATCGACCGTTTCAATTATCGCCTATTCATCGCTGCTGTCCCGCGAAGGCGGAATCGTATTCCCTCGTGTATTGTGAAACCGTCGGTTCACCGATTGTTCCAGCGTCTCTTATAATTCTCTCTCTCTCTCTCTCTCTCTCTCTCTCTCTCTCTCTCTCTCTCTCTCTCTNATCGCAGCCGAACGTTCCTTCGATATCCTCTTGTCAGTTACGAGTAATGAAAACGAATTCGTTGGTAAGGGAAAAACAGCGCTGTAGAAGCGGGATCAACGTTACCGGGAACAAGTAGATTTGTCGTTTAATCGGTTTACGACGTTGCGAAGTACGATGTTTCTTGTACGCGTCGCCGGGCGTGAAAGGGTCGTAACGCAATAAAAGGGATTATGCTTATTTCTCGTTTACGATCTCGCGGGTAATTTCGGCCGGGTAAATGGAGTAGCGCGGTAGCAGTGGGAGCACAGCTGCTTAACGAATAGCAGAATACGTATTTCCCGATCTATTGATATTCCGTGTTCGTTGCGAGGATTCCGAGTTCCTCGTAATAAATTGTCACGGTTGAAGTTGCTCGCGGCAAAAGTGAATTGGGAGAGTATCGTACGCAACACGATGATGAATAAACCGACCCATTGTTGCTGTGTGTCAGAAGAGAAGATCCTCTTCCCAGCGCCGCTTGCGAGCAATACTATTACTTTTCAAAGTACGCGTAACGAATTCAAATATACTTCCTCAGGCTTGCCTCCCTCGGCTTTCCAGGCATCGTTTCAGGTTCACATGAAGGGTACTATATCCTGCGAGGCTGTCGGTCTCATCCCCAAACGGCATTACCATTACCCACGAGGGAATTATCATTTCGAAACAATAAAACTATCGTTTAATTAAAATTACCTCCATTCCGCGAACAGTGGCCAAATTATTCAAACGAGGGAGTTGTAACGAGCTCGAACCTTCGAACTCTGGCATCTTCGTTAAGAACGCTGTCGTTACCTATCAAGGAAACGTCCTATCGACCGACGGTCGTTACATATACGTATGCGTAAACCTTCTTACAGTAGAAGATTTATGCTCGCCTGTACAGCAGATACAAGACTGTCGATGAGATATGATACTCCGAAATACGTGGAATAACGTTAGGTATCTACACGTTGCTGGAAACGATCAAGGACACCGAAATCACTGACAGGTTACCGTCAATAATTCCATTACGACTGAACGAAACTGAAGCGAGTAGGGTCGATAGGTCGACGCGTGACTATTTCTCGCGAGGACGGAAATCGGCGAAAACGATCGCTAGGACGATCGTCGGAAGGACGAAAGAAGCGACGACATCGAGAATCGGAATACCGGTCAGCCCGAAACAGCCTGGTAATCCAAAAAGAAGAGAGGTTAGCTGGCGGACCAACGATGGGGCCCGTAAACGGCGGAGCTCGAGTCTCTCGAAGTAGGTGAGCAGCGAGCCTGGCAGGAAAAAATCGGGCTCGCTCGATCGCCGTGAACTATTCGTGGGCAACGCGCTAACGGTATATTTGCCTGCTGGATCTGCTAGTGGCGTTGCTGTTCGTTCGCCGATCTACCGGGTCTTGAATTTATTTTTGGCCAGCCGTTCCATCGAATTTGGTACGAAACAGGGCCAGTCGATTCCTGGAACGTCGTTCTATCTTCTACGGTGAGAAATCACCTTGACTTTATTCGGCGAGTATTCTAGTTTTCCGTGTGTTTAGCAAAAAAAAAAAAAAAAAAGAAAAAAAGAAAAAAGAAAGAAAAAACGATCGCGTTAAAAACTCTTGGGTCAAACTATGCCAAAGGTGACGCGAATATCGTTGTATCGCTTCGTCCTTCGACTCTGCATCATGCGATAAATCAACACGATAGCGATCGTTCAAACGGTTAATAATAGAATCGATTACATATGCAGTGAAAATGATCGGCGATCGCTCGCGTCTCAGTGAAAAGAAAAACTTGCGTGATCCATAGGTTGGCGGATTAAGACTCGACGCTAAAGCCGAGGGAATAATTCATGCGCGCCAAAGCGCGTTCTGGGACTTTGGTATCCGAGCGAAATGGTAGCTCCTAAAGCCTCGACGAATCGGCTGGACGTTGCGGGCAGGCAGAATGGGGGGAATTGTTCGTTTATTTATGAGCTTAACGAGGCTTTCGTTTGTTCGTTTGATATTCCGTAGGAAGAGGTCGGATATAATTCTCGTGTTATCTGAAGCGGCAATTGCAGGCGGTTCCATTAGAAACTGACTTATAATTAGAATCTCTGCGAAGCGTCAAGCGTGTTTCGCGATTCCTAAGCCTGGTATCGAAGGCACGAGACGGCCAGCATGGTACATTGTACGGACAGGAACTGGCGTGTTACAAGTTCCACTTGTCAATTCGTACGCGTTAACTGATATTACCGATGGAGGAATTCGCGCAGGGAGGCGAAACGCGTCAACGTTCGCGTCAAGCTTCGCCCGTACTTCGATATTCCGGTATTCGTGTGGCGGGTTCGTTACGAGATCGAGATCTCACGGACCTTGAGAAGATCGATTGGGTAACCTAATCGTTAATCCGACGTAAGAGGCGGCAATTATTTCTCCAACTGGCTGCCGGCCGTACAATTCGACGATCCGATATAAATTTAGCCGCTTTAATCGCCGTTCACTTCTCACTGTGCTCGAGCGAGCGAGTCTTCGGAGCGCTTCGTTCTTGTATTTTCCGTCTGCTTATCAGCCATCTCTCCCACTTAGCTTTCCTCGGGAGCCGCGCGTATACACACTTGAATTCCATTCTCATAAATATTTGAAATTCGTAGCGCGCTTATTAATCGCGCGATTAATTAATCCCTTACACGTATAGGGACCGTGGTACAGATAATAACAGGGTGAAGTTAATTTCGCGATATTTAACTGGGAGCCTCCATTAAGAGTCCAAGGGGAACCCACGTCCCTCTATCTACGGATCGGTGTGTACACGTGTCTATACCTTATATAAAGATATATACATATATACATATATATATATATATATATATATGTATGTATGTATATATGTATATATGTATATATTTTTTTTTATTCCCTCAACGTGGTGTAAAGAACTCCTAACGAGAATAAAACCTAATCGCTCGAAAAGCTGGATCTCCGCGGCGTCGCTGCGAATACATGCGCTTAGATGACTTGTTCCCCGTGCACGGAGTTACAACTACGTGCTATTGACCTTTACGCTCAATGATTCGCCATAGGCTCGCGTCAGTTCTGAAGTAATTGGCCGAATAAATTATTGCGAATACCGCGGGTACCGGCGTATCACGCAAGATCGCCGCAGCCCCCGGTGTCTTTTTCGCCGCTGCCTCCTTCGCGCTTCCTACGTCTAATTAAGCGGCGATCATCCCCACCGCTGCCACCACCGAGACCGATTATTCGGAGACCATTCGCGAGCAGGATACTCGAACTTGACCCGTCTCGATCGATCGCCATCACGTGAGAACGCGTCGACGAGAAGAGGAGTTCGATCGAGCCAGCCCGATCGATCATACGCGGAGTCACCTGCCCGTACGGACGCCGATCGAGATCAACACCGCAGCATCTTCCCTACGAATCTGCGAATCCTGTATTCGCTGGCATTTTCGTTATCGTCGTGTATTGCGAAAAGAAAAGGAACGCTCAAAGTAGGGAATAGGAAAAGACTAAGAAAGGGAAATCCTGAAAAGCACGTGGTCCGAACGCTATGAAAACAAATATCTCTTCATTATGCATAGTAATGCCGCGAGCGGAATGCGAGACGGTATCTGTCGCTCGACTGGAAACTCGAGTTTCTCGATTGGTCTCAGCGAACGGAGCTGCTTTCAGCGAACACGGACGAACTTCGCGAACTTCGTTGTGGGAGTAGCTCGGAGGAATTCGCTATCAGATGGTCGTCGGATCGAAATCTAACATGCTACGATAACAAGGGATCGTTCGATCGATTTTTCCATCCAGGCGAACTTACGTATCGGGCCACCATCCTGTGATTTACATCGGGCCAGACGCCTCGGTAATTTATCCATTCTCTGGCAAACGACTGTTTCACCGGCACGGTGGACGTTCATTACCGGACTTTCCTCGAATTCTCTCGCGAGTCAGCCAACCATCCCACAGCTAGAGAGATTCTATCTCGCGTGTGTCTCGTGTTCCGAGCGAGACTCGCCTTTTCCTCAAGGAAGGACACGGGGAATTATATAAGAAGCCCTCGCAACACCGCCGGAGGGCAGGAAAGGGACTCGGAGGACTCGGTACACCGGAGACAGACGGATAGAACGTAATCTATTAGTCTCGGTCGAAGAGTGCCGGCACAAAGAGTAGTCATAGCGATCGTGAAAGATCGCGGAACCGGTCGAGTCTTAGAAGACCTCGAAGATTAACGAGAAGAAAGGGAAAAGCTCGGTAGAACCGGCGTGTCCCGTGGGCAATTTTCGTGGCAACTCTACTCTCGTGGATCGTGGTCGAGGAAGCTACGCCACAGGCAGAAATATATACAGAAGAGAAGAGACAGGTCACCGATAATCGTCACTGAACTTGCGTGCCCCCCCTCCCCCTCCCCCTCCCCCCCCCGCTCTCTTCTTACCGGAACGCGAACCACGTAGGCTCGAAGGAAACGAGATTCTCAGGCTGGTTTCCGTGTCAGCGGCGACTCGGCGAATCCGGCCGGCCAGCAGGTCTGGGTTAGGCAGACACGGTGGACAAAGGCTAGGCCGGAGATCGTCGGAGATGCAGAAAATGGGAAGAAGGATCCGCCACGGGAAGAAGGATCAGCGAAGAAGGAACCGACTTCTCGCTTCGAGCACCCAGTATACACATCGCGAGACGAGGAACCAGGGAACACGCTGTTCGTCTCTGTCCCTCCGAGGCTGTATCTTCTTCCTTCTCTCTCTTTCACTCCTTTCGTCTCGCTTCCTTCCCTCCAACTCCCTCGATCCAGCTCGCTCACGCCGCAAGCTTGCTCTCTGTCTGTCGCTTGGTCCCGCTCCATCCTCGTTTCTCCCCTTTTCCAAGCCTCTTTCTCGCTCGTTCTGTGCAAAGTAAAGAGGAGCTCTGGCTTGGGTCGTTGGCCGCAACTCGCCGTGACCCAGTGCGAGCGCTAGGACATTGACTCTGCCATCGCCATCGCCATCCGCGATACCAACTTCCCTTCGTCTCTGGCCCCGCCAGCCCCCTCTAGCCTCCACCCTACCTCGTCCCCACACCCGGACCTCCACCTCCTCCCTCCCTCGCACGCTCGACCTCCCCCGCTCCCGTATCGCCTACCGATTCCTCTATACCTCGTTCGGTTTGCACCGACGACTCGTGCCTCCTCCTCCTCCTCCTCCTCCTCCTCCTCCTCC